>BQNB010028055.1:23066-52451 GCA_026074375.1 Tanacetum coccineum | reverse complement strand
CTATTTACAACTTTATTTATCGAATATATAACACATGTCTACCGATTCATTCAGATCAAAAAAATACCTGTGGAAAGATCTTCGAATTGCGAACAAACGAGCCTAATATTGCAATGCTTCCGACATACCTACGATTTTATAAAAAATGTTGAAGTTTAATATAAATAAATAAAAAGAAAGCAAATTTACAAAACAAACCCTCAACTTTTAACTATTTACGACTTTTTTATATAATAAACTTTATTTATCAAATATATAGTAACATATATCTACCGATTTATTCAGATAAAAAAATACTCGCGGAAAGATCTTCGAATTGCGAACAAAACAAACCCAATATTGCAATGCTTCTGACATACGCACGATTTTAGAAAAAATGTTGAAGTTTAATATAAATAAAAGAGTAAATTGCAAAAATCGTCCTTAAGATTTAGCCAAATTGCATATTTCGTCCCAAATAGTTTGAAAGTGCAAAAACTGTCCCCATGGTTTCGTCAAAGTGCAAAAATTGTCCCACATAATTTAGCCAAATTGTATATTTCGTCCCTAAGGTTTAGCCAAATTGCATGTTTAGTAGTTAACCAGGGACGATTTTTACAAAATAGTTTGATTTTGGGACTATATATGCACTTTCAAACTATTTGGGACGAAACATGCAATTTGGCTAAACCTTAGGGACGATTTTTGCAATTTACTCTAAATAAAAAAAAGGAAATTTACAAAACGTACCCTCAACTTTTACCTATTTACAACTTTTTTATATAATAAATTTTATTTATCAAATATATAACACATATCTACCGATTTATTCAGATCAAAAAAATATCCGCGGAAAGATCTTCGAATTGCGAACAAAACGAGCCTAATATTGCAATGCTTCTGACATACGTACGATTTTATAAAAAATGTTAAAGTTTAATATATATATTTAAAAAAAAAAACTTTCAAAACACACCATAAACTACCTAATAACTTTAATATAAACGACAGGAGTCAGAAACGTACAATTCTATGAAAGTTACGTTATATAAATAACGTACATTTTTTTACCATTTACAGCCGGCTCAAAATAAAGGATTACGAATACCGGATATTTTGTTAATCAAATAAGTAACAAATACTATACTCGCCTTAACGACAAATACTCATTCAAATTCCGTGATTGTTAAAAAAATGTTCAGTCAAATAAAATACATGTGTTGCATACAACTCAACCCCGCCAGAACACGCGAACATATTCTCACTTAATATTCATTCGTAGCTAGATGCTGCAGGCCCAATTTGATTACTCGAGCCCATTAATCGTCTAATCCTACCTCTACACCTCAGCCTTCTATTATAGACTTGTAGTGTCGTTAAAAAAAACTACTAGTGTAATATTTATATATGCGGTTCTACCGTAACGATAAATACTTACCCTCTGAATTTAATCTCAACCAACTTATGCACACGTGAAAATAAATTTATGCTATAAAATAATAATCAAGTCTGAAAAGTGTTTTGTTTTAGTCACTCAAACATAAAAATTGCATAATTAAAAACACTATTGAAACTTTGAATAACTAAAACAGAACAATTTTCAAACTTTGTTATTGTTTTATAATAAAAAAGAAGTTGCAATGACTAAATTGAAACAAGACTCAAACTTAGTTACTATTTCATGATTTTCACCCATACATAAGTTAATATAAAAATGATGTAAAAAAAACTGGGAGGAGTATTAAGTGAATGTTCCACTGCAGGGATTGAGTGGTTAAAGAGGAAAATTGTTACAACAGGTGAACAACGGATGTGGCAAAGTGTTGGGGCATGTTGTAATACCAAATGTTGTCTTCGGCTTATTATGATCTTACTGGAAAGGAACATGATTGCCTTGCTTCCCTATGGGTGTTGTGCATTTGGACCTTTACCAAAAATGGGAGCTTATCCTTCTCAGCCATTCCGCCAACCACAATTAATCTGTTTCTACTCTTCTAGAGTGAAACTTTGACAATAGAAATCTATCCCAAGAAACTGCGACTGAGTGATGGTACACAGACACGTCGTCTGAAAATTGTTTGAGAAGTGATCCTCGTTATAAATTTGATAGTAATTACACAGTAAAACTTAACAGTACCAAAACAAAAGAGCTACCCATTTTGATCGTGTTGCACAAGTCTCTCATAGAACGTCCTCCAACCGAACACGGTCATAATCATGAACGTCTAACAGCAATGATACATTATAGGCTTACACAAACAACATAGTTTTCAAGCATCTAGAAAAACGATACAATTGTAAAAATATCAAAGGCATAATACTTTTGTAGAAATTACTGCAATTGGTCCCTCCCTAAACCATTATCTAAACTTTACTAGCATTCTGCGGTACGTGTTCATACATCCTTACTTTAACTCATGATGTAATCTCCACATTCACATACATTTGACTGTTTCAGAATCCTTCATCTTGGACAACTATCCACATAATCATATATCAATAGAAGCGTGTTATAGACTTACAGTTATGTAAAATTTGAAGATAAAAACAGAAAAATAATGTACCCTTTTCCTTGATGAAAGTGATTTTATGTCTCTGATAATCGGCAAGGTATTGATGTTATACAATGTCTTTAGTCATACTAGCATATTTTGCTCTAGAAAGGGAAAGACTACATAGTTGGATATTAGTCCGCTTATCTTCTTGTTACTTATATGCAATTGAGATGTCATGCTACAGTGCTTCGAGGAATAGTGCCGGGCCATAGTGATTTTTTTGGGCTCCCATTTTTTGGGCCGGCTCATTTGCTTTTTTTTCGGGTTTCAATTTTTGGGCCGGCCCATTTGGTTTTTTTTTCTTTTTTATTTAATTAAGATTTATAGCACAAGTATGATAATGCGGAACATACAAATACGCAATATAAAAAAAACGTCGAATACAAGTCAGCCCTGTTGCAACGCACGTGCACATTCTTACTCTGTTGCAACGCACGTGCACATTCTTACTCTGTTGCAACGCACGTGCACATTTTTGCTCAATATTCATTCAAAATCAATTAAAAAGAAAATTATGCCCCCCCTCGGGCCGACCCATTTGTTTTTTTCCTTTTTTACTTAGTCAACATTTATGGCGCGAGTATAATAACGTGAAACATACAAGCGGACAATATAAAAAAAACACGCCGAATACAAGAAAGAAAAAGCTAAAAAAAATAAAAGAAAACTAAAAAAAATAAGTGTCCATACCAATTAAAAAAAACCCTGCCCCGCAGTAACTAGAAAAAAACCCGTCCCGCAGCAACGCGCGGTACCTTTGCTTGTTAAGAAAAAATCACAGAGAGACGCGAATGAGGCAGTTGTGTACGTTTTGAACCATTTCGGCATTTTCTGGACTTTTTCTCCTCGTAGAATCTTGTGGTGTAACCACAGATCTACGTGACCTAGTCAAAACTCGTCATGTAAAATCTTGTACTTGGTCCACGTAAGTTTATACAAGAAGAACGCGCATAGTCATCCTCGAGCCAATATTGTTTCGTTACCTAGATCTGCGACACGAGCACAAAATAGTCCACATTAAAAAAACTGCAAACAATTTATCTAAACTACTTGCAGTGACTATATTTTTATCATTGTCATAAATTTCTCTCATATTAAACAATTCTACCAACTTTAAATCATGATACAACGGATATGATTATATTGGACACTTGTACTACTTTCTGTGAAAAACTGTGATCGTGATAATATGAAATTATGAATCTCTTGCTATCATATTACTATGTATTCTTTTTATATATTAACAAGGATAAAGTTTATAAAAAGCTTGCAAACATGATTGTGAAAACTGAAAACTAGGTGTTCACTTACTTTTTCAAGCAATCCAAGTTCATATTTTCTACTAGTGCCATGCCACTCTTTGGCAATGCCATTTGGCTATTTGATCATGTTCTAAAATTATCCAACTTTTATCATTTTTTCTTATGGAAATTCGTCCCTTCTCGTTCTCAATTTCGATATATATTTCAATCTCAGATTGTTAAACTGAAACTAGTATGATGTTCTTGTTATTTTAGGTAATAATTAATACTTGTCGATATCAATTGTTAAACGACAATCGAAACACTTAATAACAATATCTCATTTAAAATATCTCGTCGCTGTTAACGGGTACACGCTTAATTAGTAGAAGAAGAACGACTCGGTTTGTAAAATAAACGACGTCAAACAAGAAAGTCACTTTTAAAAAAGAAGACAAAACTCGTGTTTTAATCATACTTTATTTTATGAAAAATATATAACATTTGTATGTAAGATTTATATAACTTAAGGCGGCTATTGAATCTAGCAAGAGTTTAGAATAAATAGATGATTAAATTTGATTTAATGGACTTCATATGAAAAAAATTAAATTCATTAATTCATGTAAAAATTATTTGTCATAACTTAGTAAAAGAAAACGACTAAAAAATAAGGATAAAAAAACTTTCTTTTTTGAAAAGTAAAGATATATATATATATATATAAGAGTAAACTGCAAAAATCATCCCTGTGGTTTGTAGTTAGTGGCACTAATCATCCCTAGCCGATACTATTGGCAATAATCATCCCTGAGTAGCAAATGTCCGGCAAAAATCATCCTTATTAGGGATGATTTTTGCAAAAAGTTTAACAAAAAGTTTTGCAAAAAACATCCCTTCAGGGATGATTATTGCCGAACGTTTCACCACTCAAGGATGATTAGTGTCAATAGTATCGGCTAGGGATGATTAGTGCCACAAACTACAAACCACATGGATGATTTTTGCAGTTTACTCTATAAATAAAGACGAAAAGTCACCAAAGAACAACTAATCAAACAGGCCTCCAAAACGGAGCACCAAACAAAAAACAAAAGAACTAAAAAGAAAACCAAAAGAAGAGCCAAAGAACTACATTACCAACTGACCAAAACCGAAGCAAGCAAACACCTAAAATGAAGATATCAAACACCTTCAGCTGCACGAGGGTTCGATACCTATCCACACCACTCACGGATGCTACAGAAGCATCTATTGGATATCCAAAGAATAGAAAGCCGTTGTATAGATGGGAAAATATCTTCTTGTCTCACATTATCTACATGGAAGCATGCAAAATCCGATTTCTCCAATGCCATATTGCCCAGAGCGCAACATAACAGACCCCATGAAAACACTTTACTACCCATTTATTCTTAGTAGAAGCGACTTTTCCCAGAGCTATATCACGAATAGATGTATGTGGCGTTGAGCTAATTCTCCACCAACTCCATACAATGGCCAGACAGGCTTAGAGCCGTTTAGTGGCGAAAAAAAATCTCATTTCTAAGAAATTTTTCATTTGAAAAAAAATCTTGAAAATCCTTTCTTATATGTCCCATTATTTTTCAACATTTTCAAATAAAGGTGTTTAATACTCATTCTCAATTGTTTATCCAATTTTTTCAAAAAAAAAGTAGAAAACCCATTTTATCATTCTCGCTTTTTTCATTCCCATTTCTTCTCAATAGAAAGAAAAAATGTAACTCCAACTAAACGGGTTTTCAAAATCTCAACTCTATTCTAAAGAAGAAAAACAATTCTCTTCTCTAGGTAATTAAAAACTGAAAAATAGGAAAAATTTTCATCAACTAAACGGCCTCTTAGCTTTCGGGCAAAGGCACAAACAATGCTTCACAGTTTCGACTTTATTTTCCATATCACATAACACACATCGAGCAGAGGCTATCTCTACGCCGCGATTGAGAAGGTTGGCTCGAGAGGGGAGGCGATCCATGGATGCTCTCCATATAGATATATTAACTTTACGTGGAACCCAAGGATTCCATATAAAATTTTGATTTGTTTCGCCAAGTACAAGAGATTTAGATTCTACCAAACAAAATAAATCTTTTACTAAGAATTTTCCGGATGGGTGCAACACCCAAAACCATCGATCACGGCTCTCTGGGGATAAAACTAAATTACCAACTAATCTGATCATATTTACAAGATCAGCAGCTGCACGACCACACGAATTTGACCGCCAAGCCCAATTCCCATGCCACTCTGCATTTTCAAGATACCAACGATCGCTAACCTTGCATTCTTTATTTGTTTCGAGCATGTAGAACCGGGGAAAAACTTCCATCAGCTTCTTACCTTCCTTACACCAAATGTCACTCCAAAAGTGTGTCTGAGAACCCTTGACACCTATTTTAAATAGATTTTTCAAAAGCAATATCTAATAATTCAATGTCTTTGCAATTACCGACAATACTTTGCCAAACTCTAGAACGCATATTAGACGAGTTGTTTGATTCAAACCCTCCATGTGGCCCGTATATCTCTTTAATAACCTTTTTGTCACAAAGCATTATCTTCATTGCAAAATCTCCATTTCCATTTTCCCAATAAACTCATACTTTTATCTTTCAAACGGCCCAACCCCAATCCGCCCCGACTTTTACTTACACACACCTTTTGCTAGTTTACCCAGATAATCTTATTTTCATTTTTGTTGATTAAAAAAAACGCCTTCGAACATATTCTAGTTGGTTTAAAACTATGGATGGAGCTTTAAACTGTGAAAGGTAATAAAGAGGTATCGTATTTAACACTGCTTTACAAAGAGTTAGCCGCCCCCCGATTGAAAGGCTGCCTACAAGTTAAAGAGGTATCGTACCTAACACTGCTTCTCTCATGTCGTTTGAGCTTTTGTTTTGATGTGGATGATTTTGTAACAATAAGTTTTGGAAGCATAACCGTTTCCGCGTACTCGTTTGCTTTACAAATGAAGTTAAAACTTCGAATGATCATAAACAGCTGAATGCAAATCTAAATTTTGAGTTAACGTCTATTTATCTCCCTAGCAAGTGTATTGCTTTTAAAGATTCCAAAAGGGTATATTAGAAGGTTTACATTGAGTAGTTGAGAGAATAAGATTGTTGGAACAAGTCTTTTAGTAAATTTAATTTTTTTGCTTATAAATGTTAGAGCATCATAACCGTAAATTGTTTATTATATGTTTGACGCAATGGGCTAAAGCTGTGGCTGGAGCTAAAACTAGAGCTCGAGTTGAGGTTGGGGCTGAGGCTAAAGCTTATATTATAAGCCGAAAGATGAAGCTTATATTTTTATATTGTTGTTTGACATATTAGTTAGAGCTACAAAAATTTAATGTAAAATCTCATAAAAATACGTCAAATCAAATTCACATATAGTTCCAGCTTTTCGTTATAATCTTAAGTATTATATTTTGAAGGATATTTTAAGTAATTTAACTAGTTATAAGCCCTCATAAACCCTTTTTTATGGGCTTGGGCTTATGGATGCTTGTGGCTTATAAAAGCATCCATAAGCCTCGTCACAAACGAGACTTATTTTATAAGCCGACTTATTTTAAAAGTTTAAGCTCCGATAAGCCCCGATAAGCCTTATGCCAAACATAGCCTAACTCATTACGTTTCAAGTCTCCTGATCATATAAATATATATTATATTCATTGTATATAAAGTTTTAGTACTCTATAGAATCTTTCCTATATTATAAAACAAGTGAGATTATGAAGAGGTTAAACATTTAGACTTCTACATGTTACATGAACAGAAAATAAAAATTAGATACAACTAAAATATAAAGTTTACTTTTAATTAGTTTATAAGATTTTCTTGTACCTGCGTCCTAAGTCACACGAAAGTCACACCTTTCTGTCATGGTTTGATGTTCAAGGCAGGCTTTTAACTTAAGACATAATGCTTGCTTGGAAAATTAATGCTGATTTGAAATGTGTGTTCTGCATGAAATGCTCTGATTCTCATGAGCACCTCTTTTTCCAGTGTGAATATGCTTACAAAATATGGGATGTGATGAAAAGGAAAAAGAATGCAGTAAATTTGCCTAATAAGTGGATGGAAATTATTGCATAAATGACAAAATTGCCAAAGACAAATGCTATAAGAAGTGTGATGAGAAGACTTATTATTGTTGCATCTATCTACTATGTCTGCCAAGAGATGAACAAAAGAATCTTCACCAATAAGAAAAGGAGTGGAGATGTTCTGTTGAATATTATTAGTGAAACAATAAGACTTAAGTTAATGAGTTTGAAAGTGAAGAATTCAGTACATGTTAAAATGGTAGCTAAGGAATGGAATGTTACAATGAATGTGAATTGAAATGGGTAAAAGTGTTTTGTTTGTGTAGAAGAGAGTGGTGGTTGGATACAACTTTATGTGATCTCAAATCCTGGGTGATGCCTATTGTGAGGTGATAGCTACATTTGTTTACAGAATAATCTTGCAAATAGGAAATGTAGTCTAGGATTTGTTGATATCCATAGAGTTGTTTGTTAAAACTGGAAGAGTTCACGTTAGTAGTGATGCCTTTCTCAAACAGGATAGGTAATTTTGTGGTCAAGGTTAGCTATTCTTGTTCGAGTTTGGAAATGTAGTTGCTGATGGAAGTGAACTTGTCCTAAGTGATATTGTTTTATGATGAAGCTCGATTGTGATAGGATCTTGTTTGCTTTATGTGAGGTTGGTGCTGCATTAAGGCTCTCAAGATAATCTTGCAAAGGGGAAATGTAATCATAGTCCTGGTATATCCTTAGTGGCTTGGTGAAAATGGTGAATTAAAGGCTAACATAGGATTAGTCTGTTTGTAACCAGTTTGATATGTTTCACGGTATTTGTAGTTTACAGTTCTTTAATGGATGTTTGGGATTGTCATTCTCCATTAATGTTGCTCTTGTCTGTAAATAATGGTTTCAGAGTAATATATTTCACTTTTTCACCCAAAAAAAATATTCTTGTACATCTTATCATAAATGTCTTTAACTAGGGAATGTTGCTTAATTTTGGATATCCGAAATTTCGGATGACAATTTATATATCCAAGTATCCGAAAAGTGGGAATCCAAAGATTCAAACTTTCAAAAAACTTAGGGGCCGTTTAGTTGGCGAAAAATATCTCATTTTTCCAAGAAAATTTTCATGTCAAAAGGAAAATATTGAAAATCCGTTTAGTCGTATCTTTTTTCAACATTTTTCAAAAAAATTTGAAAAACCCAATTTATCATTCTCACTTTTTTCTTTTTCATTTCTTCTCAATAAAAAGGAAAAATGTAACTACAACTAAACGGGTTGTCACACCCCGCCAAGGCGGAAACGCGAGGCGTAACGTCATGGATATCATCATAACACAATGGTGTCGAAACAGAGAATTTCTAAATGCATAAACGAGTCAAGGGACACTATGTGTCATGACAATATCGATAATCCAAACAAACAACTTCTTGTATTAAAGAAAGTGGGTCTCTCCAATACAAGAATAATAAATCCACGCTCCTAATAAAATTCAAAACAAATAACATAAGTTCATGCAAATAAAACAAATAGGGAAGTATGCTCTCATGCACCCTAGCAGTCTCTCTCTAGCCACTTATGTGCTCACCTGAAAATGATGCTAAAATACGTCAATACATGGTTGGTGAGAGACATAGGTTTAGGACAACAATAAAACATTAAAACCGAATTACTGTGACTATCAAAACAATAAAGGACAATTATGCAAAATATGAACTTATGCTAACATGCAATCCACATACTGGGTAGGAACGTTACCCCCGATCCATTACAACAACTGGGTAGGAACGTTACCCCCGATCCACTAATAGTCATGGAAAGGATCCAATACCCAATTCCAGACTCTTGGTACCGATAACACAATATCACAAGGAGTTGATCAGCTCCAAGGATCTTGCCTACATAAGTAGACGATAACACCACATTACCACTCGGGATAAATCCCAAGTCTTGCCTACATGAGTAGACGATAACACCAATATCACATTCAACATGCAACAATAAGTCATATAACAGTAACATATTGTCCATACACCATTAACCACATAATCACAGCATTCAAAACATCTTTAGATCACAAGCATCATTTTCATCCCAAAATGTAAAGACATTTAAAAATGGGACTATGAAACTCACCTGAAGCTTAGCTTCCAAAAAGATCCAATCAAAACTTCACAAAATCTCACGAACAATCTAAACAATTTAAACACATTATTAGCTACCATCAATTAGGTATTCAACCCAATATGATGTAACTTCAACTATGATGGATACCTAGGCTATCTATCATAGTCCTATAATCATTTAAAACCTTTACCCATTCTTACATATTTCATTTATACTTAAATGCTACTCTTTAAACTTTCTGGTTTTAGGCAGAATTTTACTCTCACTTGCGTGCCCTAAACGCACTACTTAAACACTCCCATAATTCAAACCAAAATTCACCATGCTACATATATGTCCTATGAACCTCTCATAGTTCTCCCAAAGTCACTACCCTTTTATAAATACCCCTTAGAAATTCATTAATCCAAAGTGTTTAAAATTCGTCCAGAATCTGACCTTCTAAAAGTATGGCATTAATTACCCAACTTAGACCCCACTATGACCTTAGCCAAAATTCAGAGGTCACACACAATATATGAACTAACTTCCACGTGACTTAGAGCCTCTAACTCAGTGTCTAAGTATTTTTAGAAAAATCAAAACCAAAACTGAAATTCGTCACTGTTTTACACACTGATTTTGTAATGACCATTTGACCCACTTCCCGACCATAAAAACTTATGAGGCCGGATTTTCTAGAAAGTAGACTCTCTGAGGTTATCTCCAGTATGTTGTAAAATATTTATTTGATCTTTTATGACCGAGTTATGCTCGTTACAAGACTGCCTAACTTTCTGCAGTGAATTACGCATCTAATTTGAGTGATCTAAACCCTAACGCATGCTCAAATCGCTAATCTAATTAATCTAATGATTAAGCTAACATCATAATATCATAAACTTTCTGGAAATTAATTACCCTAATTTATAAAATTAAATTTAAACCTAAATCCATCATAATCAAGTTACTAGAAAAATTAAACGAACTAGAACTAAAAAGTCGAATCGTACCTTAAAGCGAGGCCCTAAAATTTTCGTCTTCTCTTTTCTTTTCTCCTTATGGCCGGTCGAAATTTTATGGGTGAATGGGGATTTTAAGTTTAGTATTTATAGGCACCTAGGTAGAATTTTAGTTTAAGTATAACTAGGTTTTAGATTAGGATTAGTTAGTATTTTAATTATATATTTTTTTCTAAAACCCTTAAACCGGTCGAATATTTCATATATATATATATATATATATATATATATATATATATATATATATATATATATATATATATATATATATATATTTTATTTTATATTTACATTTAAAACCTCAAGTTTTTATAAAAACTTTAATTAATTTAACTCTTCCTTTTTGTATTAACGCAGTTTACTAACTTTCTAAAAATAATTATTCATTTCTAACCTAACTTTCTAAAAATAGAAATTTTACATTTCTTAATCTAACATTCTAAACGCTAAACCTATCTTAAATAACTAACGCAAAATACGTATACGTATATATATACTTACACGTTAAAGACAAATCACTAAATTTCCAATAATTATTCTCCTTGTCACTTAAAAGTGAACGAAAAGGAAATCACCATTTTTCACCATTAATCCAATCTTTTTGAATGCTCACATTCTAACGATGGATTTCCACTAACTCATAAACACATATACATACACATAGCACATAATTCACATAAGCCGCACATCACCATAGACATAAAGTCAAATACTAAGGGTTTGACTAACCTGCTCAAGTCATGGTTGTCACACGGGTTTTCTAAAATCTTAACTCTTCTCTAAAGAAGAAAAACAATTATCTTCTCTAGGAAATTAGAAAGTGAAAAATAGAAATATTTTTCACCAACTAAACGGCCCCTTATATTTGAATTCCAAATTTGACAACTTCTATATCCAAATTTTTGAATAATTTCATATCAAATTTTTTGATATCCGGATACAGAATTTATCAACACCCTTAATTCTATTTTTTTTTCCTTTTTGTGTCATCTATATCAAGTCTTACATTTTCGAATTTATTCACATCAAAGTTTCATTCTCGGACCATACGGGACTGGGTGTACTCAGAACGTACACAACTTTCAGTGTGGTAAGAAGAAAGTGCATCTTCTTTTGCCAGCGACGAAAGTCCTGCCCTTCAAACTTTTCCAACTTATCGAACTTACTCGTCATATCCTTCATAGATTCTCGGTTCGTCATGATCACAGTTACTTCGATCTTTGTTATGAATTTATGATCACAGAAATCTGAGAGTCGTGTAAACACTTTCAGATCGAAGTATTTCGATGGTTCTATCGAAATCTTAAATCGGATAAAACTCAGATTTAGAAACGAGAATTTATTTTGATGTTATGAAACTGAACCAGAGATTGTGATATGTATATATGACCAACAAAAACTAAATGTCGGTTGTAACTGCAAAACAGTTAAACTAACCACCGAATTAGTTTAAATAAACGGGCAAAAACAAGTCCATAATTTTCGGAAATTTTATTTTCAAGTGCGTTTTTAACTGAGCCAGGGGCTCTGCCCCTTGGACGACCCTGCCAGGGGCTGCTGCCCCTTGGACCCTGCTACCAGGGGCGCTGCCCCCGGACCCCCGTCATTCGGGGCTTCGCCCCGAATGATAATCATAATAACGCCATACAAGTGTGCACTCCGCACAACCCCGACTTGTTGAACATTTATCATGATTACACATTGGTCAACCAAGTCAATCCATTACACTTAAATCATATTGGTGACGCAAAATCACCAACACTAAAGAGGTATTTACGAGCTGTATAATCTACTTTAAGAAATTCTAGAAAAACGTAAGTCTTAAAGATAAGGGTACAAAATAATTAGAGTTAGACAATTTACGAGTTTTATCATGATGTAAATTTAGATATTTGTGATTATCTATATTTACGCTTGTATACACGGCAAAAGATTTCTAAATTAATAAATCGATGGTGGGAACGAGCCTTTTATGGATATAACTCTTACGTAGAAAGGAGGTCTGTGAACGATATATGTAAAACTGGCCGAAGAAGAATAAAGCATGTTCCAAGGTATTTAATTTTGTGATGTTGTTGCTTCAATGGAATTTTCGTAATAAGAAGATGTTCGAGGTCAAGCCCAAATCTAAAGAGACGTTTTTTGATGAGATTATTTGTAGTTCTTATTACTGGTGTCGGTATAGATGCAATACTTTGTTTAGCTGGGACGATTGGTATAAAAACTCGTCTCTTATTTCTTTGTAATTTCTAGCTCCTTGCTAGTTTTTCTTAATAAAAGTCGCCGTTCAAAAAAAAAAAAAGGGTACAAAATAATTAGAGTTAGACAATTTACGAGTTTTATCATGATGTAAATTTAGATATTTGTGATTATCTATATTTTAAGTCGAATGTGTTAGAAACTATAATAAAACCTATTGTTAAGTTAAGTGTGTAGGTTAATGTTGTAAAGTTAGCATGCGTGATTCGGCATGGCTTAATTAATGTTCCATTTTGATGTATCATTTATATTTGGAAGTTCCTAAATTTTTTTACTTGAAGCAACCATGCTTAGTTGGTTGGGGAACACATTGTAAATTGGTCGATCAAAAAGGGGGTTCTTTGTAAAACCCCGTATTTAAGGTCACTACTTATTCCGAACTTATAATTATTCTCTAAACTTTAAATAATTCATTTTTATTATTTTAGTCGGTTTCTATTAAAAATCGTCAATTTTAAAACTTTCGCGAATCGTACAATTGAAGTTTATCCGTTTTATCGATCGAGAAATCAACGAATGCCTATTTTAGCTTCGAGAGCTTATTTATTTTTCATTTTAATATTTTTCGACTTTTATCCACGTTTGGCCGAAACTGCGTCAAATTTTTTTATTTTAACTACGTGTCTTAAAAACAAATATTGTGGTATAAATATTTTAGAAAAATAAAAATAAAAATATAATTTATAAACATAACATATAAACCAAACACCCCCCTTTATTATATTTTACTCCTACTAAATATCAAAACAAACACCACCATATTTTTTTAGCTGTGACATTTCACGTTTTCAAGGTCAATACTAAATCCCGACTTAATTTCTATTTTTACTTTTGAGTAAAAATTACGAGTTTTGCTTTTTAGCCGATTTGGTGAAAATTCTCGTTCTAATGGTTCGCGAGCCGTGCTTAGAATCGTTATCCGTTTAAACATCCTAAGAAGTTAAAAATTCTATATTTTGCCTCGTTGGCTCGAAATTCTTATTTTTATAATCCCCGTTTGTTCCCGCATTTAGCCGAATCCTTGTTAAAATTTTTACACAAACTTAAGTATACTCTACATTTTTTTTACTTACACCAAAATAATGCATAACAATTTAACAAAAAAAAATTATAAACCCATGAACCCAAGCCCCATTGGACGCCACCCCCTAACCCAATCCCACTCCAACACAATTTTTCTTGCCAGGGATTTGATATGACTAGATTTGCATGTCCAATTAATATAAAAACCCAACCCAATTCACTTATAACTCATCACACAGTAAAAAAATCACGAGAAGAAAAATCCTCCTGCTCTCCCTCTCTTTTCCTACTGTCGAACCAACAACACCATATAAATCCACCATTAAAATTTTTCTACTACTCCTAATCACTACTACATACTCCTACAATCATCCACATTAACCCTACATTAATCTTTTATCAATCCTACAAGAAAAATCACCATGCAAAACATTTATTAAAAATCTTGATTTTACTAGTTTCTTGAAGTTTTGGGTGAAGAATAGGCTTAGCATAAAGGTTCTTACAAGAGTTGGGTTGTTTGAAGATCAAAGATTTGGTTATTTGGGTTGTGTTTGGATTCGGCTAGCATAAAGGAACAAAGGGAAATTTGATGTTGATCATTTTCTTGCATTTTCTAGTGTTGTGAGCCCTCTAAAACCCTCTTTGATTTTTATTTTCATATAAACATGCATACAATTGTATTATTATATATTTTGGAATTCATGTATGTTAGTATTGAATTGATGTTGAGGTGATTTTAATTGGATTGAGGCGTTAGTGGACGGAGATAGGATAGTTAGGCGTATTTGTGAAGTTGTGGTGTGGTAAAAATAGCGTTTGGTTGAGTATTAAAGCGGGTAGAAAAATGCAGAAAATTAAAGCGCCCCTTTTTAATGTCATCAAAATGCTAAAGTTAAAAATTTATTTAAGAATATGGTAGAGCTTGTTTTGATGATCGTTTCCATATAAGGATCGTCCCGTAACTCCTAAAAACGAAGTTTTTACGGCGATTTGAAACTAAGAAAATTATTGTTAAAAATTCAGCTTTTTGGGTAAAAAAATGGTTGCTGTCAGATTTTTGCGGAGGCATTTTCGTCACTTTCGAGTCCGTTTCGGCCTTCGGCCAAACCACGAAAGTTGTTCAGAAGGCCGTCTTACTTCCACGCGAGGTCGATCGAGTCTAAAATCGAGTAATGATGGGTCTAAAAGGTAGGGCAAAGTCTGCATTTTTCACTTTATTCAAACTGCATCAGATCTGATGCAGGGGCGTTTTCGTCCATTTCTGTCGATTTTCGGGTCTCGGCTAAAACTAAAAAGTTGTCCGGAACGTCGTTTTACGTTAAACTGCTTTAGAGTCCGAATCGTGAAAATGTAGTTTAGTTGGTCGTTTTGGACGGGTCAGAATTTACAAAATTTCAATAAAAGTCAAAAACTTAGAAAGGATGAATTGGGTTGCTGATTTTTGGTAAAAAGTTGGAGTTTGAGCGTTTTAGAGTCCATTTGAGCGTATAAAATGTTAACGAACGTTATTAGATGGTATATATATTTGGGTATGTTTCGGTCGCGTCTAAAAATAGTAGTCTATTATTGGAAACTTTATATATATAAACATAACAAGGAGGAATAAGGGCAAGTATATGAGTTATTGGTTCGTCATGGGTTATTGAAAAACTTAACATTTTATCAAAAAATATTAATATCTTCGATTAGTCGAACCTTCCAGAATTAGAAACTTTCTAAAAATAGAAACTTTCTAAAAATAGAAACTTTTTAAAATTAGATTTTTTTTCTTCAGAAAAGTGACGTAAATTAATGTTGAGCGTAATTATGTTAAAGGAAGTGACTTAATCAATTGAACTTAGGGCGCACACGTGGATTCCATAATATGTAATTATATTATATATATGTGTGTAGTAAATATATATTTATTTACTTATGCAATGTATGCATTTTCCCCTCGATCTTTATTTCTCCTAATCACGGACCACTATATTATAGGTCGTGGTTGAGACGAGATTGTCATTGTTCGTTCGTTGTAGATTCTCTTATATGATACTTCTACCTAAGGCGAGTTCATAGGCCCACCTTTTCTCTTTTAACGATTTTCTTAAACTGTTTTCGAGGTGAGAATACATACTCGTTTTATTAAGCCAACTTATTTTTCTACTACTTAAGCGTTACATGACTATTTTTACTAAAGGTTTCACTTGCTTACTACATGACTTTTAATAAATGTGTGATACATGGTTGTTATGTATGAACTACAAAAGCTTGATTAGCTTACAATACAATATGAGATCATTGAATATCTATTTATGAAACTGTGAGTTTTGAACACATTATTCGTTCTAAATGGGACACAAGTGTTTGAAGGGTATGCCTGACCCGATTATGAAATTATCTGCATGAGTCGCTATTGCCAAAGTCCCTAATTTCATGAACGGTTAGTCACCTTGTCGGGGTGAACGCTAGTACAATTAATAGATCTATTGGGTTTGACAACCCTGTATGTGGGTCTGAATCAAATTCTTTTGAGCACCCCACCTATCAACGGACAATTTACATTGAGAATCCTAGGTATAAGGCAATATTACCTACTTTAGGGGCAAACAAGAATGTATATGAGATGCATTACCGTCAAGGTTTCGGTGTCATGAGCTCAATGCGGTAATGTTAAATGATACTATGAAATATTGTCGCTGGCTAATCTTATACCTTGTGGTCCACTACTAAACATTTCTTGACTTATTGAATCACAACTTGGATTTCAGAAATAATACTTTGAAACGTTGTAACGCTACTTTTCTTACTGAAATATTACTTGAACTATTTCAATACTGCTTTTACTTAAACCTATGAATTCACCAACATTATTGTTGACTTTTTTGCATGTATTTTCTCAGTTTATTATCTTGTTAGCTGAGCATTGGGAGCATTCGAGACGCGTGGATATCAACAAAACTCGAGGACTCAGTTTTCTTCACATTCGATAACTTTTTAACTTCAAATATAAAAAATGATTCACATTTGAAATCTTGTAATCTTGTTAAATTATAAATTATTGGGACCTAATTTTACTCTGAAATTTTAATCGAATGTGACATTTTATTAACGTCTCTTTTGAGGTCGTTTTCTGTAACTTGTACTTTATACTATGAAGTAGCACCCCAAAGTGGTATTCCGCTGCGTTGTGATTTTATGGGGGTGTTACAGATTGGTATCAGAGCACTCGTTATAGCGAACTAGGTCGTTTTCAAAACCCTAGACTATAACCGTTTTTCGAAAAATTTTAAGAGTCATTCACCATTGTCCGATATCCGCGCGCACTTGCTCCCAGGTAACTTATATGCTCCCTTTTGCATGCTTATTGATATTATATTAATAATGAATATATAATGCTTGGTTATTATTTTGCTCTCATACGTCTATCTTATGACGTCATACTAATTAGACCATTTACTTACTGTCATTTAAATACCTGTCATTTAATTTTCAAGCATTGTAATTTTTTTAGTTAATGAAATTTTAAGCTTTCCTTTAAATATTGTCATTTATCTTCCATTGTCTTTTAAATTCAGTCATTAATCTCTTATATAAGTTTTTTTTGGTTCACTTAAAGCTTATTTAAGAGCTTATTTACATTCCTGTTTTAAAAATCAAAAATACCAAAAATCACAAAAAGATTCTGTCAAGAAAAGCAATAAGCATGGTGTAATGTTGATGTCATGTCAGAGCTTCTGTAGGAAGCACATAAGGTATGTTTTTGAACTGATTTGGGTCCTTGAATCATTCTCAAAAGCTTGGATACTTGTGAGTTTCTCATTTTTCATTTTTTTAGCTTATTACTGTAGCACTGCTTATTGTGCTTAATTCCTGCTTATTGTTGCTTATTTAAGTTGTTTATTTCTTGTTTATGCCTTTTTATTGCTTACATTCCATTTATTTAAGTTTCTTGTTCAAAACTGCCATTTTAGCTTAAACTGCTTATTTGCTTATTTAACTGCTTATTTTTGCTTTAATAATGCTTAACATTGCTTGGTATTAGATGTTTGCTATCTGTCTTTAAAAAGTTTGCTTAGATTTTTACAAAATCAGTTTTAAAAAGGGCTTTATAAACTTAAAGGGGTGTTTGGGTCAAGAAGTAAAATGGGTCAAAACAGGTTTTTAAACCATTGGGTCGCTTGGCCAACTTATGTAAGCCTTCTTTAAGTCTTTTTAAGCTGTTTTTAAAGGTTTTAAGTTTTAAAAGTGAGTCTTTAAGTATTTCTGTCAAATTGTTTACATCTATGGTACCATAAGCTTTTAAAACTGCTTGTATTGGATCCTTGCTTAAAAGTTGTGTTTAAGGTCTGTTTAATGTTCTTTTAAAGCCTAAGAATTGTAATTTTAATTTTTTAATATGCATTTTAAAAAAAAAAAAAAAAAAAAAAAGAAATTAATAATAAAATTTAAAAAAAAAAAAAAAAATTAAAAAAAAAATTTTAAAAAAATTAAGGATGTTTTTTAAAAAAAAAAAAAAAATTTAAAATTATTAAAAAAAAAAAAGTAAAGTAGAAAGAGTCCCATGAGTTTTCATTTCACCATTTTGTTTCAAGTCAAATCTGTCAAGTTTTTTTTAGCTTCCAAAAGTCATTTTTCAATTTCCTTTTTAGCTTAGTTACTGTTAGTTTTAAGGTCTGCATTTTTGAGCATAAGCTCATTGGGTGTCAATTCACATCTGTTTTAGCTTATTTTTCATTGTTTACTTAATTTAGATAGTTAAAATTAGGCATGCATATAAGCCTTTGAACTTTACAAAATTTAAAAAGTCAGCATATGCTGAGTAAAACAGCAGGTTTCATTAAGCTTTTTTCTTGGCCTTATACGTAGTGTTTCAAACATTTTGGATTGCTTGATTATTAAAGCTAAGTTGATAAGCCATTTCAGCATATACCCCATTAACATAAGGATCCTTAAAGTGCTTAAAAAATAAGCCCAAAAGTTGACCTTAAGGCTGTTTGGAATGCCAGTTTATGGCACATTTGATTATTTGAATTTTTTTAGCTTTCTGCTTATTTCCCTTAGCTTATTTGTATTAGATTTCTTCATTAGGTGTAGACTTAATCTGTCTTCTTATTTCCTGATTTGCACTTCTATTGTTCTTAAATCCAGAAACATTTCTAGCCTTTAGTTTCTTAGTTAAAAAAAATGCATTCTGTCACTTTCCTTTGCTTATTTTGTGCTTATTTTTAAGTTTTATAAAAAGTCTCTTTTTAAAACTTTGTTATTTTAACCTGTTTTACATTTTTGCTAAAATAAAATTAAAAAAAATGGTTTATAAAAAAGGAGAGGCATGGGGGTCAAACCCATGACCTCCCCTTTCACACCCACATGTCCCACACAACACACGCACTAACCATTGGCACCAGCAGGGCCATCTGGTTAAGTGCTTCACTGTTAATCTTTTATAGTCTTTTAGGCCCATTAAGCTAAACAGCCACTTTCAGCTTATTTCAATAAGCACTTTGCACAATTTTATTTTTATTAGATCCAGCACATTTTAAACTACTTTTTGTGAATTTTTCAGATTTTTCCCATTTAATTTAGTATTTTTAATTAATTTTTCTTATTAAAACTGTTTTTAAATCATAAAAAATTAAATAAAAATCAAAAAAATATAATTCTTTTTTTCAAAATTTTCTTTTATCATTTAGGACCTAGGAAAATTAAATTTGCTTTTGTAAGGTTAAAATTTTAAAATTTGGTCTTGTAAAGAACGGGATTAGATCCCGTTCACGTTTTTCGTGATTTTAAGCTTTAAACGCTTTCGTTTTTGGTTTAGTTTTCTTTGTTCTTACATTTTAGTCACTTAGGGTTTATTAAAAGTTAAGAAATCATTTTAGGTTTAAATTTTGATAAATTAGTTTTTTTTAGTCGCGTTTTTACGTTCATGTTTTCATTTTTAATTTCATAATTGCTTTCGTTTTTAGGTTAGATTGCCTTTTAATTGCTTTTTCCCGTAGATTTAGATAACCAAATCAAACTCTTGATTATTCAAGCATAAATTCCAAACCGATTTTTTATTTTCAAATTCGCGCCCTCGTTGGGACATAACGACCCGGGTCCGGTTTTAAACTGTCACACCCCCAGACGGGGTCTGGACGGAATACGTGTCCGAGGGCGTGATGTCATCATAATCCGAACACAAGGCACGAGAGAACGACCACTAATGGACGTTTTGAAAATCATAACTCGTTGTATTATTTAAAAATAAATCAGTTTACAAGATTTCAAAAGAAATTAAACATTTGCGAAAACATAAGTAAAATGTAGCGGAAGCATAAATTTGGTTTTGAAAAGTCAACGAGTATGAATGATAATAAAGTCTTGAAAAATGATATCATATTGCACGTAGACTCCACATAGCACGTCAAGAAGTCCAAAGCTAATCACCTGAGAAAACATGTTTCAAACGTCAACATAATGTTGGTGAATTCAAAGGTTTAGGTTAATACAAGAGTGGACCACAAGATTTCAAAACGTATGCGACTACTATAACAGATACAACATCACATAAAAAGTATTTACTGTTGCGCTAAGCTCATGACACTGAAGCTAATAATCAACAGGGCATGTTACATCCTGTCGCATAGTATTCCTGCCCTTAACCGGTGTCCCAAACCAAAGACCACCATAACGCACAATCGACATGACATATATCCGTTTGTTCTTCGTTAAGTGGAACCAAAGCGGATAGGGATAATTAGTCCCAATAGATCTATTTACTCACTCGCGCTCCCTCAACCGGTCCTCCGGTCGAGAAATTAACAGTTCATGATAATTCGGGCAGTAGTAGGTTTGTAAGCAAACTTAGGCAACACATAAACATGTAAAACTCGCGTAAAGAACTTGTGTCCAATTTAAAAAGCAAACAATGTTTCTCACCCCAAAGTATAAAGCATTTGTAAATCGATAAAAGCGTGGGAATATGAACTCGCCTTGATGTTGCAGAGCAACTAGTAGAAATGCAAATAATAAGCACAGCACAAACGGAGAACGGAACGGCTCGACCAAGAAGATGCAGCTTAACTTAACAGTTATATCTCACTAGTTTAGGATGATGAATTTAGGTTTCCGATGGATGAGTACATCAACGCGTCGCGTTGATAAAGGAGTTGGATTACAAGTTGGATGAGTTTGGTGGTTGGTTAAATAAAATAAATCAAAAAACAAACGCCAAGTGTGTAATATATTCCGTATATATTACATATGAAAAAAGAAACAATTATATAATTCATATGGTGAATTACTTAATAAAGACAAGCATCCAAAAGGAAAAGTCGTAGTATATAATATCTTACAAGCATTATATAAGAAACGTGAGAAAAATAATTGGAACAAAATAATTCGAGACGTTTTCAGAAATCACCACTTTAATAAATATAATGTTCTTGCATAAAAATAATCGTACGTTTTAAGGTTACGAATTAAGTAAACGATGTTTCTAAAGTTTTTACAAAAAAAAGTTATGACTTTATTTTCTAATCGGGGATTTATAAAATAATATTTTATAAATTAATATTTCATTTTCTTGACGGGTCGTAACCAAAATAGTTGTCTCATTTGTAAAATTATAGATTTCGTTTGTTGTCGAGTTATTGTATAATTATAATTTAAAATATCTTTAAACTATAATTTGGTCATATTTATCGATTTTCAAAGATAATAAAAATCGTAGCGAAAAATACTAAGTATAGAAATTTACAGAACTTTCGGCATGACCTATTCGTTTATAAAACGTTTCCATTTTTACCAAAATCAATGTTTTCTCATTTTCAATCAATCCGTGTTGCAATATACGCGCATGTTTCAATATATACATATAAACGAAATCAAAAGGTAATAAAATAAATAAAACCAACACACCCAACTGCTTAAACCAAACACTCCTTAACTACTAAACCAAACGCTCCTTCCAAACGCCCCTGCAAGGCAATTTCTACACATAAACAAACACACCGATTTTGGGTTTTTATTAACCCAAACGCACCCTAATGATGCTGCTGTTAAAACAGCGAGACAAACGCACCCTTATTGTTGTTTTAAGCCCAAAAATAAACACCCCTTTAGGGCTGTTAAAACCAAAACCAAACACACCCGAAGGCTGTTTTACACAGCCAAACGCACCCTTGGTGCCGATATGAAAACCAAACGCATCCTACTTGCTGTTAAGAAGAACCAAACGCACCCTTATGTTGGTGACAAACCACATAAACAAACACACCCTTGTGGTGGTTGCTGGTGACGGTGGGGATGGCGTGGAGGTGGCTGTGGTGGCAGCAGTGGTGGTGAAGGTGGCGTAGTGGAGGTGGTTGGTGGCGTGCGACAGCGGAGAGGGTGGCTGTTGTGGTGGTGATGTTGCTGTGGTGTCGGTGGTAGTGGTGTGGTGACAGCGGCGACGAGAAGATGATGTGGTGATGGGGGTGGCGGCTGAGCCGCAGCGTGGTGGTGGTTCGGAGGTTGTTGGCCAGAGATGGTCGTGGTGGTGTGGATGGTTCGGAGATGGTGGGTCGTGGAGATGGCAGCCATGGAGGCGGTAAGGAAGGTGGTGTAGAGAGTGGTGCGCGTCGGTTGTTGGAGGAGGAGGCCGACGGCGGCGATTGGTGATGAAGTGATCGGCGGGTGGCCGGAATCCGGCCGGGATCTGGCCGGAAAAATGGTGGAGGCGCTGGAAATGTGGAGGTGGGAGGAGATGTGTGTGTAGGGTTTGTATAAATGAATAAAAACCCTATCTTCTTCTTATTTATACTCCAAAAGATAAAAATCAAAATGTAAAGTTTATAATACTTGAGGGGTGATGATGAAAATATTACCACAGGGACTGAAAATGTAACTTTTGGTAAATAATGATTCGGGACTCGTTTGGGCTAGTTCACGGACGATTTAAAACATGAAAATTACGCCATTGTTTTCCAATTGATTTTTCCCATAAAAATGAGTATTTACATGACTATTATTTTATAATGTTTTTTTAAAATATATTTAAAAATCATTATTATTTTCATGGTACCACTAGGTGTTGCGGGCAAACTTTGTCCGTAAAAATAAAACTTTAATTTGAACCTTTGCGTTTTTATATAAACGTTTTTGAATAAAATATTAAATGATTTATTAAATATTTTTATTAAATAAAAAGGGATAATTAAATATAAATTTAATTATTTTCTTTGTCGGTACGCGTTGTTTTCAAAATTTTGCGAGGCTATTTCAGTCATTTTCTGCTTGGTTTCGTGTCTCGGGCAAAACTAAAAAGTTGTCTGGAATGTCGTTTTACATCAAATTGCTTTAGAGTCCGAGTCGTGAAAACGTAATTTAGCGGGTCGTTTTTGATAAATCAATTTAGGAATAAAATATGTCTTCTCGTTGCCAAGTCAAATAAGTTAGAAAAGTAAATTTGCAAATGAGCGATAATAATCGTAATTATGATTTATTATTTAAATACGTTTCAAAAATTTACCGGCTACGCGGTAATCGTTTTTATGTGACTGTGAAAGGTCAAAAAGTCAAAAGTCAAGTCGGAACCAAAAAGTCAAAGGGTAAAATAGTAATTTAAAATTCTAAAAATTTCGGGTTGTGACATAAACTTTGTGGATAACGAAGCGAGAAACCGATACTTCCGGATATATATATTTTTATTTATGAATTTAAACTTATTGCTTTTTGGATTTTAAAAGTGATTTGTTTATTTTCACCTATATTATATTATATATATAGTATAAATTGCTACATCAATTTTTGGCGCCGCTGCCGGGGAGGCCGTGAGACGATTATCGAGTTGAAGTTTGTTGTGCCTTGAAGACCCTTCCTCGTGAAGTTATTTTCTTGTTATAAAAATATAAAAGTACAAAAATATTTTATTTTCTCGATTTTTGTGAATATATTATCAAATAATCATAAATACTTTTCCTAAAGTATTTAAAAACAACAAAAGATTTAAAACTTGCCTTTGTGTCACTTGCGAGGTACGGCTCACCTTTGATTGATAAACAAACTAAAAGAGGGGTATAAGGAGGGTTGTTCCGAGGAACTACGACCCGAAAGGAGAAGGATTTTAATAGCTTCGCGCTTTCCCGCTCCTCCGCTCCTTTGTGCGTTTTTCTTTTAGAGAGCTACCGTGAAACAAGTTGATTATTGGTTTAAGTTATTCGATCTCGTTTTGTCCTCTAATAAAATATGTTGTTTAAAAACCTAAAAACCCAAAAATAATCTTCTTTTTCTTCTTATCCATTTAATTCTTTTCTTAACCCTCTATATTGTTTAATTCTTATGGCGTCATTCGACTATCGTTTAAATCCCCTTTACACGATTAAAGAATGCTCGTCTTGTGGAGCTTTGTACACTACAGACTATTGTTGTTCTAAAGGGGGTCTCGTAGACAAGATCGTTCGTGATCCTAATAAAACACCCGACTCGTCTCAACGACCCCCTCAGAATTGTGCAAGGTGTGAAAACCCGGTTGATGGTCCGTATTGTCGAGGATGTGCTTTATTACGAAAGAAATTGAAAGAAGTTTGGTTTACATATTGTGATGAAAATGAAATTTTCAAAGACTTTCTAAACACTTCTGAGTCATCCAATGACGATACTAATGTTGTTTTGCCTCAAGAGCCATTCGTCTTCAATCAAGACCCCGGTGAAAGTTCTTCACAAAGTCCTCCACATATCGACCACCATTGTTGTTACGAGTGTGGTGATTCGTTAGACGATATCTTTTGTCAACGATGTACTTGCAAGTCTTGTGGGAACGGTGCTCATTATGGTTATAATTGTCCAACGAAAGTCCCAATTATCTCTAATCCATAACCATGCAACAATCAAACTGTTGATGAGCTCCTACAAACTTTGCCAAGTTTTGATCCGACATGCTATTCTGGAGATGAAAGTTCATTCACTTATGATTCCACTCCTAATTTTATCGATGATTCTCCTAACATTTTCAACCCACCTCCGCAACCCCTGACGTATTCTTGTGAGTTTTGTAGGAACGATGCTTATTATGGTCACGATTGTCCACCTCAAGTTCCGTTTATCTATAATCCGGAACCGTGTTACAATCAAGACTTTAATTTCCCACAAAATTTTCAATGTTTTCAACAACAATATATTTGTTGTACCCGTTGTGGGGGCCCGCATGAGACTTTTCGATGTCAACAAGTGATCTTCTACGAACCTTGTTGTGAAAATTACGGGGGTCCTCATGAAACTTTTTAGTGTCAACCGATGAACCAAAATTTCAATAATTCTAATTCTTTTGGTTTTGACCAATTTCAACCCTCGCAATTTATCATCGATCATATTGATTCAATGAATGATCATCTAAAAGCTCATAGAGACTTTCAACAAGTGATGGATGATTTTATAAGTAAGCTTCGTAAGACGTTTCAAACTTGGTTACAACAACGGCAAGAACAAGTGGTTAATCTTGATACTTATACTCCCGAGCCTTCGCAATATCAAAAGATTCCCATTTGCTACGATGATGATGACAACGAGTATTCTTTTCCTACACAAGAATATCTCAAGAAATTCTCCTCCGCAAGCACACCCGATTTACCAAAATCAGACTCTCTTATAATGGAGGATGAGCATCTCGACATTATTCCGGAAATAGAATCGGACGAATTTATAAAGTCTAGTGTTGAGGACCTTGTCCATACCCCAAGTGAGTCCGATGGTATATCCGAAGGTGAATGTAATTTGCCCGTTTGTGATGATTCTTCTCTGAAAAAGGATGAGGTGTTAGATGATATCATTTCAATTCCACCAAGAAATGGTAATGATCATTTTAATGCCGAATCTAGTCCAAGTGAATCCATGCTTAATCGTGATAACGTGATATCTTCTCTTAAGATTGATCTCCTTATCGAGGAGTTCGCCGGTGAACTCTCTCTTCTTGCTCTAATTCCACCGGGAATTGTTGAAACCAACCTTGATCCGAAGGAAGATATCCGTTTTATTGAAAATTTAATATATGATAACTCTTTTCCTCGCCCTCCGGAAACTCTTAAAGACGATTCTGAAACTATCATCGATTCCAACAATGATTATTCTTCGAGTGATGACGATTCTTATGAGGGCATCGATTATGTGGATGCATCACCTCCCAATTCTGAGCTAGTCAGCTTAGAGGTGGTGGAGATTGTTATCCCGTAAGTTGGAGGGATTAATACTGATATTCTTTTAACAATCAAAGACGATATTCTTCGTGAAAAATTGTTGAATGTCAATCTTCTTATTGCTAAGATCGAAGCATTAAAAGATAATCCCACTCCATCTTCCGATTTTGTGACCAAGTCTTCATCCATATCTCCTAACTTTTTCTTAGAGGAGACTAAAACCTTTGATAATTCTTTACCCGAATCTGAAACTTTTTGCTTTAATCTGGAAGAGAGGAGTAGTGGTAGTACCACTATTCTTTCTGATTATTCTCTTTCGGATTATGAAGCTTTCTATCTCGATGACGATCATATTGAAGAGAAGAGTAGTGGCAGTACCACTACTCATGTTGATTTTTCTCAATATGATTCCTTCATCTTTGATCTTTCGATCAATCCGTTTCCTCTTGCAGATAGGAGTGACTTTTATCGTGAGGAGTTCGCCGGTTAACTCGCTCACATCATATCTCCATCAGAGTATGATCATTTCTACTTTAAGATTGAGCCCGAGCTGGGCAATTTCACTATGGATGTGGTGGAGGATATTTTTAATAATCCGATAAGAGAACCGAGAGTTCATGTGCCTAATGTTTTACCCACCCATCCCACCCTTCATCTGGATTCGGATTTCACTATTTCTAGTGATTCCCTCAGATCCGACCTTGTAGTTTCTTTTCCTTCCGGAACTAGAAACAAGATTTTCGATCCAGGGATATTCATTGGAGTCCAATCCAAGATATTTCTATCACGGGATGCATTTTCTATCTCATTCATCCGTGATCCTCTTTTTCCAGTGATTGACACTTTGCTTCCATTTTCATCCGAAAATGAGGACAAAGTTGTCAATATTGGTATTCTTGTTGCGGATAATGAGAAATCTCCTCATCTCTTATCTCATCGGGACTCTAAAGCTTTCCAGCTCATTTCTGAAAGCCCAATGATGATTTATAGAGGGGACATTCATAACTTGGATGTTTCGTTTCTCCATTTCTATCCCCCTTGACCAGCTCAAGTATGGGGGGATCGGGTCAAGCTAAGTGACCTTAAACAAGCGCTTTGTGGGTGGCAACCCATGCTTATCCCTTAGTTTTATTAATGAATAAGTGTGTTGTTGTGAGGAGGCTCGCCTATTCCATTATCCGTGTTTTGTGTTTTTGTTGTGTATGTCGAGGATTGCTCGGATTTTGAAGCCTCTTGTGCTCGCGGTTTTGTCCTTCGATCACTCGAGCTTCACATCCTCAGCTTCATTTGGGAACCCAATATCCAAATCTTATCGACTAATGTTTATCTTTAAGCATACTTAATAAACGGCTTAGGATTTACGTAGAGACCCTTCTTAAAACTTTGAGGACAATTTTTAGTTCTAGTATAGGGAGGGGGGATCTATCGATTTGATTGTGCCTGCAGCCGTTGTTTTTACGTAATCCTGTTTTTACCACCAAAATACCAAAAAAATGAAAAATTTTAAAAATTTTCAAAAATAAAATAAGTGTTTTGTCATAATTTTGACTTTCCTGGTGGGTAGAAAAAGAATAAATTTTGACTCGATTGAGGGTGTTGAGCTCTAGCTTGTTCCTTAACTTTTAGACTAAGCATTCGCGGATCTTTGCGAAGAACGAAAAACGAAGTATGAGTTAGATGCTAAACAAGGATTATTTGGAAATCTTACAAGCTCATGTATGTAATTTGTGGCTTTTTCTCCCATAAGCTTCTAACCGGATTAATAATACGTGCTATTTTTGAAAATTAAACTTAAATCAACAATTTTTTGAAATGTAGTCGATAGCAATAATTTTAGTCTTAGTTCAAATTTATACTTAAATTTTCCAAAAAGAAAATTTCTCTATATATCGTGGCAATATATATAAAAATGAGAAAAAAAATGAAAAAATGATGATGAGTAATAATTATAAACTGTGGGCTGATAAAAGTTTGCTGCATCTTGCCGGCTCACAACCGATGTTGCAGCCTTTTAAAGAAAGCCCATAGTAAGAATAATAATCCGAGACTGATAAAAGTTTGCTGCATCTTACTGGCTCACAACCGATGTTGCAGCCTTCTAAAAGGTCAAGGATTTCCTTTATTTAACGTATAATTATGTGAAGTGTAATATATGTGATTTAATAAATATAGAGAAAATCTCTTTTTCTTAAATGTAAATATGCCTTTGAACTAAGACTATTTCATTATAAGTTGTGGTTTTTCTAAATAAGCTATGTATAAACGGGAAGCCTAAGAGTTTCTGAAACCGAAGGTCTGTGATTCCCGATACTAGTCACTGTGGGGTGTCAAAAGCCTGGCCACTTGGCCGCAAGGTTAGGATATGCTAAGATGAAAGTCGCTACATGGGATGATCTCGCCTTCAAACTCATTATTCTCGGGTGGAATGTGAAGCATAGAAATTTTTCAAAACGTTGATCCATGGTTGAAATTCAAAATGGCACATTCACCTAATATATAATAATTGTCGGGAGTGAAAAGTTCACAAGTTACAAATATGAGTAGTGCTAGCATTTTAAATTATATTTAACGGTGATTTCATTTTTAAGCTTGGTTTGGGACAAGTGAAAAGTCGGGACCGATGAATTTATCCTTTTTGGGGCATTTTAGGATTGAAGTGCGTCTTGTTCTATGACCCGAAGTTATAAAAATAACGAAAGTCAAATATGTTAGTTGCTTGAAAAGAAAAGCATGAAAAGTACAAAAAAATAAGAAAAAACAAGAATACAAAAATATATGGGAATAAGTGTATATATATTTTAAAATGGTAAAAACGGGGCTTTTCAAAACTATTGATTCTTTAATTCCCTTGATGAACACTTAGCTACTTTTCGAGGTAATTAGTCAAAGGGGATTGAGATTCTTAGTTTTCTTAAGTGTTTACTTATGGCATTACGTGAGGACACGACAATATCTTAGTATGGGGGATTTTGGTATGTACTTAACTACACATACCATTT
>BQNB010028055.1:0-19834 GCA_026074375.1 Tanacetum coccineum | reverse complement strand
ATTTCTTTGGCAGTTTTTGTCTGTTTTTGGACATTTAAGTCCGTTTTTCATGGAAAATGGTATGTGTATTTAAGCACATACCAGTTCACCATGTCTAATAGACATCAAGAACTGACTAGTCCAGAGCAAACCGCTTCTGGTAAAGACTTTTCAAATCCGTTGATAGTTGATAGTTTACTCAAAACTATATGGTTATCAATGCACCATGTTATTACAATAAAGTATTGGCCATTCCAGGGCAAACAACAACTGGTAAAGAATCATCAAATCCATTAATGGCTGATAGTTTGCCAAAAACTATACAGTTCAATGATCCACCTCTCTCAAGAGGTTACACACTTGGAAGTGGGGAGGACAGTTTGAAACTAATGGAATTGATGGAATTTGTATAAAATTGTGTGACTTGGTGAGCAAAAAGAATAGAGAGAAATTGTGAGCTCAAAAATAGAAAGAGAGTTGTATGAAAAACAGAAAGAGTGAATTAGTGAGCAAAAAGAATGGAGAGATAACGTGTGAGCATAAAAACAGAAAGAGAGAAAGTAAGATTGGTGATGGACAAGTTCTTTGGAGGAATTTCAAGTTAATACTGGTCTCTTCAAGTTAGTACTGTTGGGCATTATTTAGTACTGCTGGGTATTGCTTAGTACTGCTAACCATCCTTTAGTACTGTGGGGCTTAAAGTTAGTACTGCTAAGCTAATTTTAGTACTGTTAGAAGACCGTTAGTACTGTTTGACCCATAACTAAATTTCCTTCCCAATATCTAGCCGTTGCTAAAATTTCCGCCTACCGCCATGCTTATAGGCTACAGGGTTTGACTAATTGAAGATTTCTTGATCTTTCTAAAAACTTAAAAGATTTCTTCAAGATAAGACAAATCTTATTCAGTCAGTGACACTTTAAACTCTTAAATACTCTTTCAAATTTCAATTAACTCTACCAAATATCCATACTCTCTCTCACAAACATATCCCAAAACCTTGATCAACTTTCTATTCATTAAATGGCTACTTTGGAGTTTTGCGACAAGCACAACATGGTGGCATACTTAGAGAAACCAGAGGGAAGTGCAGAGTTTCATCAAATCATTGATTTCCTAACTGCTAGTCACATTCACTATGCCCTCACAGAGAATCTAACAATATATGCTTCATTTATCAAAAAAATTTGAACAACAGCTACTGCTAGCACAAATGTTCATGGAGAAGTAAAATTAACTGCTAGCATAGATGGACAAGCCAAGACCATCACTGAAGCATCCTTACGAAGATATCTGAAGCTGGAGGACGATGGTGGAATCACTTCTTTACCCAACACAGAGATATTTGAGCAACTTGCTCTCATGGGGTATGCAACTGATTCTAATAAGCTTACATTTCAAAAGGGTAATTTTTCACCACCGTGGAGGTTTTTCATTCACACAATCCTCCACTGCTTGAGTCCTAGAAAGACTTCTTGGGAGCAGTTTAGCAGCAATTTAGCTACTGCTATTATTTGCCTGTTAACCAACAGAACTTTTAACTTCTCCAAATTCATATTTAATGCAATGGTAAAGAATTTGGGCAACCCTCATAAGTTTTTGATGTATCCTAGATTTATCAAAATTTGTTTAAACAAGCAAAGGATAATTCTTCAACCCCACACAAGAACTTATCCCACTCCTGTATTTACACAGAATGTTTTTAGTAACATGAAGCGAGTTACAAGAGGTTATTCTGGTGACAACATTCCTTTATTTCCTTCCATGATCATTGCACTTGAAACATCTCCCTCAAGAATCACATTTTCACCATCCTTATAACCTCAACATACACTAGTCAGTACTCCTTCAACTTCACCACCACCCATCCCAAAAACTACACCTACTGCAGAGGAGCCTGCTCTAATGCCCCATGAATCACCTCTCCAAAGTGTTCACTCACTTGGATGTTATGAGGGTAGTGTGTTACTTAATGAATTGATGGATTTGGTTACTCAGTTAACTAATAAAGTTAGAAGCTTAGAGAATGAATTAATGAACACCAAGAAGGTTTATGGTTCTGCTATTACCAAGCTAGTCAACAGAGTGAAGAAGTTGGAGAAGCAAGTCAAGATAGGCACAGCTAGGAGAGGAACATAGATAGTTCTTTCAGAAGATGAAGCTGTAGAGGAGGATTCTTCCAAATAGGGGAGGAGTTTGATTGAAGAATTAGACATGGATGCTGATTTTTCTTTAGTTCCTCCACATGATGAAGAGATTCAAGAAAAGATTAGTGATGATACTGAGGTATTGCTAGAAGAGGAAGAACCTACTGAGCTTGTGGAAGATCAAGGAAGTGGTGAAAAAGGGGAACAGGAGGTTACTACTGCTGATACTGCACTTAATACTGCTAGTGTACCATTTAGTACTGCTAGTGCAACTCCTGAGGTTAGTACTGCTGCTGAAAGTTTGGTATATATAAGGTGGAGTGCAAAGAAAAAGAAAGATAAAGGCAAGGCAATTGTGATTGAAGATGAATCTGTTCAAAAAAAAGTCCAAGAAGCAAGTGCAAGAAGAAAGGCTTGGTTATGAAGAAGCCATTAGATTACAAGAACAGATTGATGAGGAAGAAAGAAAAAGGATTGCAAGAGATGCTGAAATTGCTAAACAATTGCAAGAAGAATATGATAAAGTTGGAAAGAAAGAAGTTGTATCTGAAGTTGATATTGCTCATGTCATTGATTGGGATGATCCTGCTTTAGGGGTGGCAATTTCTGACCCGACACGAAACCCGACCTGAAACCGACACGAAAATTAACAGGTTCAGGTTGAGTCTAATAGATTTTAGGTTGGGTTTGGGTCGAACCATCTGATCCATTTATTAAACAGGTTAGGTTTGGGTTAGGAATAAATTAATCGAGTCGACCCGCCAACCCGTTTAAGATTTTTTTTCTAAAATTAAAAATTATTTATATTTTATTATATGTGTTAAATGGGTTAAATGGGTCAACCTGAAACCCATTTAACCTATTCAACCCATGTAACCTATTTAACCCGCCAACCCAAGTATATATACGGGTTAAAAAGGTAAGGTTTGGGTTATGTATAAACAGGTTAGAGTTGACATAGCTGACCTGATTATTTAAATGGGTCAGGTTCGGGTTGGGGTTTTCTGACCCACCAACCTGTCAACCCGAACCCGACCTGAATTGCTACCCCTACCTGCTGTTATAAGGTATCATGCTCTTCAAAATAGACCCAGATCTGTAGCTGAAGTAAGAAAGAATATGATGGTATACTTGAAGAATCATGGAGGCTACAAGATGAAAGATTTCAAAGGAATAAGCTATGATGATATAAGACCAATATTTGAAAAGGTATGGGATCAAATTCATTCATTTGTGCCTATGGATTCTAAAGAAAAAGTTCAAAGACTAAAAAGAGCAGGTCAAGATGTTGAAGCAAAACCTGCTAAAAGATAAAGAACTGAAGAAGTTTTAGAGTCAGTTCAAGAGCAAATAGATGAGTTATCCCAAGAACAGCTGAATCAAATGGTAATCATAGTTCCAGATGAAGGAATAAATTTGAAGCTCTTCAAACCAAATACCCAATAATTGGATGGGAAGTTCACTCTAATCACACTATGCAATTTTGGAAAATCATCAGAGTAGGCAATCACACAGAGGTGTATCAGGTTTTTGAAGACATGCTTAAGAATTTTGACATGGATGATCTGATCAAATTATAGAGTTTAGTTCAAGAAAAGTACAACTCATCAGAACTTACTGAAGATAAAGAGATTGAATTGTGGGTTAAACTGAAGATGTTATTTGAACCAAATGCAAAAAATCTTTTAGAACTTCAGAAATATATGCATGATCCTTTGAAATGGTGGTTATATGATATGTGTGCAGTTCATCATGTATCTACAGAGAAAGGACAAGATATATTCATGCTGGTTGAAAAGGATTATCCACTAACAAAGGGACTTGCAACTTTGATGCTAAGTAACAAGCTAAGAGTGGATCAACAGTCAGAGATGGCAGATGAGCTTTTGACAAAGATCTACAATATAGCAAACAAATCAAGGAAGTAAAGTGTTTGGAAGCATCCTCAACAGAGTACATCAGAAGAAACTTGAGATTTGATGGTAAATCATAAGTTTCGGGGAGGATTGTTGGGATTTAGAGCTTCTACACTTAGTACTGCTGATAGTTATAGTTAGTACTGCCAGTACATTGTTAGTACTGCCAGTTATAGTTAGTACTGCTAGCTTTGTATTAGTACTGTTAGTATAGTATGATTAGTACTGCTTAAGTGATATGCATGAGATATATTAGGAATAGATATGCATGATCATTTAACGCGTTTTGTAAGCTCATTAGGGTTTCCTTGGTGTATAAAAGGAACCCTACGGCATTAGTTAGATATACAAGTTTCACAATCATTCATAGTTAGTAATCTGTAAGCTAGCAGATTAATAGTAATCAAAGTTTTGTTTTATTCATTGTTCTTCTTAGCAATATAAGTTAGTTTCCGCATAGCTTATATTGTTCATAGTCATTGTTTCTCTTGTAGTTAGTTTGGATCTATCCAGACTGGCTACCACCCTTAACAGGCTAGAAAGATCTAGTTAGTTTGTTTCTCTTGTAGTTAGTTTGGATCTATCCAGAAGTAGAACGGATTGTTTGCTATATTACCCTTAATCCGTTCTACTTCTCACTCATTTCTATCACTCTTACACTTTTTCTAATGACAAACGTCAATTATGTGACATTTACCATTTCCGATTCCATCATTTTAGTAATTCTTTCTCCTTATCATTATGTTCACATTCATTTCTTTTCTAATTTTTCATCAAGAACTACATGTCACTTAAGAAATTGTATTATCTAGACTTATCATAAGTCAACATTAGCTAATACTTTCTTATTTACCGTAGAAATCTTGACATTCCTTTTATCATTTCCATTATAATGCTTTGCTTTCGTTACTTCTTTTTTTAGTTAATCTACATCAAGGACTATAAGTCACTTGAGAAAACTCAATACATTTGGCTTTATAAATTCAAACTTATATCTTTTGACCTATACTCCTAACATCTAAGACTTACTTTCTCCTAAAGTCTCTAGTAAAGGTCGCATTCTTATTCTTATTTCACCTATCTTATTTCATACGATGTCTAACTAATCTTAAACTTTCATCTTCTACTTCGTGATTCTCTCTCATGCTATGCCGAGAATGCATAAGCCCACTCATCCATACTTCTTTATTTACATTGAGAAGCATCCCAATCAATGCCAATAAAGAAATATAAACTTATGGTTCGGTGATTCACAATTTCTTTATTTAAATAGGGAGGCGTCCCAATTCATTTAAATAATGAAATTGTAAACCATCCTACTTATACACTTCCAACATAACACTAGAACTACTATTACTCACTTTTAATTTCAACATTTTTCATATTTTACATTTATCGACCCTTATTCTTTCATTTTTCCCTACGTTACATTTTATCTCTTTTAGCCTTGGATCCAATCATTATCACATTCCCTTAAAGGGACTTTAACCGTACCCTTGTGGTACCATTAACATTCACTTTAAACTTTAAAAAGCTTGGCCAAGTTGGATGATACCATCACGTTCATCCTTAACATTAGGCTATCCCAAAGGATCCATTACATTTCACACTGGATTCAAGCTATGTTTAAATTTATCGTTCTTTACTCCTTTTGTCATTTACGTACTTTTCTAATAATATAGTTCTGAATTTTATTTTTATTGCCTTATGCAATTCTAGCTCACTTTATCATCTTTCTTTATATTACACAAGATCCAAATGATACTTGTCATTCTCATGTATTACATATACGTATATTTTTTCACCTTTCATTTATCATTTTCTTGTCAACCCCAAGTTGACAATTTATTAAATTTTCTATACCAAAGCATCATTTAATTCGCTTAACTTTTCGCTTATAAACCTTACATAGGTTATTCTTATAATATACTCATTTACTTCATTTTATTCATCACATACATCTCTTTCATTCATTTACATGATTGTAATCATTCGTTATCATTCATTCGTTTGGTTTACCTTAAAGCATACTCGTCTATCCATTTTACTTATCATATATCTCTTTCATATATCAACGAGATTGCATTCATTACTTATCACTCCTATACGTCTAGCACTTAATCACATCATACCGTCGCATTATACTTCATTATATTTTCTACATTATAACTTATCATACTTCATCTCTTTATTAGGAATTCATATATGTCACACCCCGCCAAGGCGGAAACGCGAGGCGCGACGAGAAAGAGAATCATCACAACACATTGGTGTCTATATAGAGAAACTTAAACATGCATAAAATACAAGGTATAGACACGCAGTGTCATGAAAATACCCAAACACATCAACAAAATCTAAAAGGCGTCTGACATTGAAATGAAGGCAGTTCATGTTAACGTCATGACATGCAAACATTCACACGTCCTAACAAAGCAAAACAAATAACATTCATCATCAAAAACAAATAACGAAATCTAGATAACTAAACTTTGCCAGCTGCCTACGGTCCATCTAGCCACTTTTCCTAACTTTAACCTCATCTTGTTGAATACCTAAAAATGATGCTTTTACGTCAACACAATGGTTGGTGAGAAACAAAGGTTTTCAGACACACATATTCAATCCATTTCCCAAAACGATTTATCTAATTTCTGTGATTATAAAACAATACATTTTGCATGACAATTATGCTAACTAACATACAAGCTAACATGTAATTCAATCCAATCAAATCAAACCAACAAATCATATACTGGGTAGGCGTACCCATCCAATCCCTCATAACCAACACTGAGTAGGTGTACTCATCTGATCCCTCAGACACCAAGCAGACGACCTAAATCGCTCTTGGATCATACCAAAGTCCATGTGGTTTCCCTCTAGCCCAGGCCATAGATACCCGCAAGTAACCCTCCTGACTAAGCTACAGTACCTTCCACTAAATAGGCCATGGATACCCGCAAGTAACCTTCCATGACTTAGTCCACACATCAATATCACATCACATAACATGTAGCACATAGCGCATATCAGTCACATAATAGTCCATGCATTTACACTAACACATAATCACAGAAATTTAAAACTCATTTCAACACTTGCATCATTTCCATCCCAAGTTTAAAAACAAGGTAAAAAGTAGGACTATGTAACTCATCTGAATGCTCAAAACACAACTTCTAATTCCTATCACGCAACTAAAAATAAATAAACACGGTTACACGCAACCAAGCTAAAAGCTCTAGTCCATGTAACACACATATGATGGATGTCTAAGGGTTTGATTAACCATCATAGGTCATCCCGACACCATGCCCAACCTTAACCACCTCATTAACACATTGCACTAGTTAACTATAATTTATTTAGAAATGTAGAATTTTAGTGTATCTTTACTAACTTAAATACTTGCTGACCTTTATAAATTATACCAAAAATCACCTAAGTTCATTTATGAGTTTACTAACTACCTTGGGATTCCCTTTCTCTTCGCGCCTCGCGTTTCCGCCTTGGCGGGGTGTGACAATATAAGCGCTTAGTCTCCATAAATTTTCTTCTTTAAGCAACTTTTTCATAATTCAAACATCTTCACATTACTTAGATCATACTTACATACTTTCATTATTATTTATTAAAATGAAATCCTATGCATTTATCTTAGCTTAAGCATTTCTTAGACTCATACACATCTTACATCACTTATATATTTATATAATCCACCGTAGACTTCACATCATATAAGCATATACCTCTACGCTTAACACTTTTTCGATAAGTATTTCACATTTTTAGCCGCATTCCTAATCCTTATCCTTTGGCAAAATAACATATATCATTTCTCATAATCATTCTATGTCTATACATTATCATTCTATTTGCCGCAAGTAATTAATCTTCCTTATACTAAGGCATTCGCATTCTTCACTATTTATACTTACGGTATACGCATCTATGAGTAGTCTAAGTGATGAGGTGTCATTTTATACACTTTTTTGGGGTCGTTTAACCCCCTAAATCGTGCATTTATGCCCAAAATAGGTACTTAATCGTTCCTTTTTAGGTATTCAGCATTTGGAAGGCATTTGGAGGAAATACACGTGACTTGGGCTCATTTGGAGAAGAAACGGACAAGACTACGGACCTACACCAACATCTCTCAAGAATTTCTACTCAGAAGCTGGAGACGGCGTCACAGATTACACGTGACGCCGTCACAACTCATACCAAGACGGCGTCACAAGATCTCAAGACGGCGTCAGAATGCACGACCCAACCCATTATCTAGAATATTCTATTCATGACGGCGTCACGATTAAAACGCGACGCCGTCACAGCGATTTTCCTATATATACAAATCTGTTTTTAGGGTTTTAAGTGTGTAACTTTAGAGTAAAAGAAAGGGACGAACCCTAGTTCGTTTAGCAGCTGTTAGGGACGATTTTTAGGGCATCAATAACCCTATTGCTCCCCCCCAACCCACCAAACCCCCAACCCACCACCATCACTTTTCATCACCATTTTTTACTTCCTTCAATTCATGTTTGAATTAAGTAAGACTATCTTAATCATTCAATATGTCTTGTTGTATGATTCTTATCTGTTCTTGCTTTATCTTTAACATGCTTAGCTAAACCTTCTATTGTGTTCATTTATGATTGTATGAACCTATCGATGTAGATCTTAGTGATGTTGCTTCTTGTGATGAATATGCATGTTAAGTCTTAGAAAACTAGCTTTTGTCTGTATCGTTGTTGATATGTCTAGGAAAACAAAATTGTGTAGAAAGGATACCATCGGGTACCTGTTTTCATTACATACCTTGCCCTTTATATGGTTTGATCCACTCTTAATATATTTCACATACATTTAATATACTCTTAGGGGCCTTGTAATAGTCATCATCTACTACTTGTGCGTTCCCTTAAACGGAATCTTTTAAAATACGCACGGCGGGTTCGTGTAATTCGTTCGTGACTTAGGAAATAATTACATAGATCATCACAAGTGTGACAAAGAAACAACACTAGACAAAGCAATCTAGGGAGTAATACATTATTAAATAAATACAATCTTTTATTATATTGTTTTCACCAGTAAACTTAGATTATTATTTTAGGTTTTAACTAGCTAAAACCAACCAAACCTCTCAAACATATGATTTACTACTTTCATAAAATATAAAAACTCAAAAAATAATATTCTCTCAACCTTAGAATTCTGTTAGACCATGATCAAGCCTTCCCAACCTATTCCCTAAAGAACGATAACAACCCCTCGAGTCTTGCCTATACTACACTACAACGGTTAGGTACACTGCCTAGGGAGTTGTAAAACTTCTTGTAGAAGTCCCTTACGACAACCGCAACAAGTTTTTGGCGCCGCTGCCGGGGAATAGTTAGGTTTTGATCATAGTTTAGCTTAGTTCTACTTGCTTGAATCCTTTCAAGTAAGATTTAATTTTTGCATATTAGCTTTCTCGTAGTCTATCTTTTCTTTGTGTTATCTTTTTCGGATACCCATTTTCGGTCAAACCACCAGGGAGACAAAGAATCTTATTCCGCACTCTAGGAGACTACTCCAAACCTAGCCACGAGGGCTATTGATTTACCGTTTGAGCTCCTGTAGGACAACAAACGTGGTACCTCTTCGATCCGACACCATCCGGTTGGTGCAAAACGGATGCTCATTCCACGGACTTCGGTCCGAGGATCCAAACCAACACCTCAAGGATTTCCTAAAACTAGTGGACTCACTTGACCTTGACGGTGAAAATAGGGAAAGAACGCGCCTGCATTTATTTTAATTTTCCCTTCGTGATCAAGCTAGCAATTGGCTTGAACGTCTTCTAGCAAGTGCCATCACTACAAGGGAGGAGATTACTACCCGATTCCTTGCTCGATTCTTTCCACCGGGAAGGACCACAAATATAACAACCCACAATTTTCCTCTATGTATTTTAATACCAACTCTATTAAATTAGAAGCAATTTTCCTCCGTGTAATTTCCCTCTATTAAATTAGATGCAACCATTTTCATGGAAAGATTTTTGCTTTATTTCATCCATAATGTAACATAACTTACATTTCAAAAGTAAACGTGCTCACGCAACCTACCAATGCCAATTTCGTCAACGTTTATATCAAGTAAATGTTATAATATGTCAAGCAATATGTTTTAAACTCCATTTTTACCATACGTTATCTATTTAACATACAATTCAAAACGTTTATTATAAAACGGATTTATACGTTGACGTTTATATCAAAACCCCAATTACATGTAATGTTTACATACAATACAAGTATACAAGTTACCAATGCATACTATTTGAATATAATTCCCTCTAAAACCCTAGTACAACTCTCTAAAGCCTAAAGTACAACCTGGTAAAGCACAACATTTGAATTTCATATTTTCCCCTCCAATTTCTATAGAGATTTCGTACAACCTATCTAACACAAGTTACAAACTCATCTAGCATAACATTTAAACTATTTTTCCCTACAATTTCACCCCATAGCTCGTCCTAAACCCTAACCCTAACCCGAAAACCCTAAACAACCCGATACCACTTAAATTAATTTGAACCAAGTTCCTACTCCAAAGGCTAGCATCCTCTATCATTGATCCACCACGTTACCTACCACAGTGTCCTACTTGTGCTCTAAGTAAACACTAGTCAACTTCCTATTTACCTTCATGCCGACACATCACCACCACTTGTCACCTCCTTGGTGATTTCGAACCTTCTCATATACTAAACTTTGCTAAGCTTATGTCATGAGATTACTTAGTCACTTCTTGATAGTAACTTTGGCCGCTTACTTACACAAACTTGGCCTCCAATCCTATTTGAGCCTTATATATACCTCGAAACTGCAACACCATTTATAACTCTCAATAAACTAAACACATTTCTTGAAAACCTATGATTTAGTCAAAGCCCTAGAACGAGAAGAAGTAAAGTTTAAGGGCTTTTGAACCAGGTTAAGAAGAAAGGAGTTCTTGATTCATCTCCAAGCCAATTTGACCCATTTCATCATTTTCGACCCATTCGAGCTCTAGTAAGTCTTATAACTAGTTCTATAAGCTCTTATCATATTTTAGATCATGTATAAACCTTGTTCTAGCCATTTGATTAAGCTAAACTCTTTTGAAAAAACTCCTAATCCCTACATCGACCTAATGACACCTTTTGGAACCTAAACCCCTTGTGAAACCCTAATAAGCTAGTATAAGCTTATTCTAATCTCAATATTCTCCTATACACTTTTAAGATCTCAAGGAATAAGCCCTAAAGCTACACATTTGGTTTTTCTAAACCAAACTCACCCTTAAAAACCCTAAAAAGCCATTTTCGAAACCCTAATAAGCTATAAGCTATAAGCTAACTTTATAAGCTATTTTTGAGACTGCACAATGGTTGTGAGATTGGCAAGATGCTGTAAACCTTTATTCAGCCCAAATTTTTTACTTTTCATCACATATTTTTTATATTTATATTGTATATATATATATATATATATATATATATATATATATATATATATAGATATATATATCAACTATTTTTCTTCCGTTAATAGAGAAAATTTCGTTTTAGAAATTACTCAAGGTAAGCTGAACTATGATGGAAAAAAAGATTTTCGTTTACGAAGAGCTTTCTTTTTAGAAAATGATCTGGTTTAAAGTTAAAGCATAATTAAGCACGTTTATTAGTCAGGTTAAGATTTTCAAATTAATCCTTGTTTAGCATCATAACTTGTAAATAAACTATAATTTTCGTTACTGCGCTAATTTAAAATCCCTAATAAAAAGATCGCGAAAGCTTAGCCTAATAAATCTGTCCGTTTATTAAATGGTTAAGGGGACAAAGATATGGGATCAACACGGCCGTCGACTTTTATCCGAGTCAAAATTTATTCTCATTCTACCCATTAGGAAAGTCAAAACTGTGACAAAACACTTATTTTATTTTTGAAAATTTTTAAATTTTTTCATTTTTTTTGTATTTTTTTTGCAAAAATTTTGGTGGTAAAAACGGGATTACGTGACAACAACGGCTGCAGGCAAAAATCAAATCGAAGATCCCCCATACTAGAACTAAACATCATCCTCGATGTTTTAAAGGGGGTACCTACGTAAATCTAAGGCTGTTTATTAAGTGTGCCAAAAGATAAAACGTTAGTCAATTAGATTTGGATATTGGATTCCCAAAATGAAGCTGAGGATGTGGAATTCTTGTGGATGAAGGGTAAAACTGCGAGCACGAGAGTCTTCACAATCCGAGAAATCCTGGACATACAAAACACACAAAACACGGGCAAAACACGGGTAATGGAATAGGTAAGCCTCCTTACACAAAAACACTTATAATACTACTACTGATAAGCATGGGGTGCCTCCCACGAAGCGCTTGTTTAAGGTCGCTATGCTTGACCAAATCCCCGAATTTATTGGTCCATGGGGAACGTCTAGAGATCCGGGACTACCAATTATGGTACGTCCCCTCCAAAGTAGTGCTTCAAACGATGACCATTCACTTTGAAATTTGGCCCAGAGTTTTGGGATAACTCGACAGTGCCATATGGAAAAACTTGGGTTACAGTGAATGGTCCACTCCAGCGGGTCTTAAGCTTGCCCGAGAAAATCTTCAATCTAGAGTTAAAGAGGAGGACTCGATCACCGACGTTGAAAACGCGATTTTTGATCTTGGAGTCATGGATTCTCTTTGTTTTCTCTTTATAGATCAAAGAGTTTTCATAAGCATGATCACGAAGTTCATTAAGTTCGTTGAGCTGAACTTTTCTGTGATCACCCGCGGTTTTGATATCAAAGTTTGTATGCTTAAGGGCCCAGTAAGCTTTGTGCTCCAATTCGACCGGCAGATGACATGCCTTTCCATATACAAGCTTGTACGGAGTGCACCCGATGGGTGTTTTGTAAGCTGTACGGAAGGCCCAAAGTGCGTCATCCAGTTTGTCCGACCAAGAGGCACGATTTTCGCCCACGGTCCTTTCAAGAATTCTTTTTAAGCCACGATTCGATACCTCAACTTGCCCACTTGTTTGTGGGTGATACGCGGTGGAGAGACGATGAGTGACTCCGTATTTAAGCATGACCTTTGCAAACTGGTCATTGCAAAAATGGGTTCCGCGATCACTTATGATTGCACGAGGGGCACCAAATCTGGAGAAGAGAGATTTAAGAAATTTGCAAACAACTCGGGCGTCATTGGTGGGGAGCGCTTTTGCTTCAACCCATTTCGACAAGTAATCGACGGCCACGAGTATATATTTGTTCCCTCTTGAAGACGGGAACGGCCCCATAAAATCAATGCCCCAAATGTCAAAGATTTCGCAAACTTAGATGGAATTTTGAGGCATCTCATCACGTTGTGAAATTTTTCCTTGACGCTGGCACGAGTCGCAGTTTTTAACCAACTCGTGGGCATCTTTGTAAATTGTAGGCTAGAAGAAACCGGCATCAAAGACCTTTTTGGCGGTGATATTTGCACCATGATGTCCCCCCGTGGGTCCATTATGGCAAGCTTCGAGGATGTCGAGAGCTTCCTTGCCGTGCACACACCGCCAGATCACTTGATCCGCACATATCTTAAACAAGAAGGGGTCGCCCTAAAAGTAGTGTTTGACATCTTTGAAAAACTTTCTTTTCTGTTGAGACGACATCCCTTTGATCACAAAATTCCCCGCATGGTAGTTTGCAAAATCGGCAAACCATGAGGAATTATCATCACCACGAAAGGTAACCATCCCGAGTGTCTCGAGAGGAAATGTTTCCGTAATTTCCTTTTTCTCGAGCTTACTTTGATGGGGATTTTCAAGTCTAGAAAGGTGGTCGGCGGCGAGATTTTCTGCTCCTTTTTTATCACGGATAACGACATCAAATTCTTGGAGCAGCAAAATCCACTGGAGCAATCTTGGCTTAGCATCCAGCTTAGCAAGCAGGTACTTGAGAGCCGAATGGTTCGTATACACTATGCTTTTGGACAAGACAAGATATGGCCATAATTTCTCGAAAGCATACACTACGACAAGTAATTCCTTTTCCATTGTAGTGTAATGTGCTTGAGCCTTGGTCATAGTTTTGCTTGCATAGTGTATCGGTTGGAAGTGCTTGGTCTTACGTTACCCGAGGACTGCCCCAATAGCAAAATCACTTGCATCACACATGATTTCAAAGGGCAAGTCCCAATCGGGAGCAACTAGAATTAGAGCCTGGGTTAACTTTATCTTAAGGGTTTCGAATGCTTTGATGCATTCCTTCGAGAAGATAAACGGAGTTTCTTTTTCAAGAAGGTGGGTCATAGGCCGGGCGATTTCAGAAAAATCCTAAATAAATCGTCAGTAGAATCCGGCGTGACCGAGAAAACTGCGAATACCCTTCACGGTAGTGGGATGAGGCAATCTTTGACAGTAGTCGGGTGAGAGCTTGGTTATCCTTCAACATTAGCCGATCGACCTCAATTCCCGACTAGAATTTTGTGTCTAGAACACTGCTTCGTTAACCATAAATGTTTTTTCCTAATTTTGGGAAAATTGGTGTCTTCCACGCTTTAACATTTTTTCCAAATGGAAATGGCATGTAGATAAAGAATTTTCGAAGACCGAAAGAAAAAACTCATCCGTGAACACTTCATTGTTTTTTGATCATGTCATGGAAGATTGCCTCATACATCGTTGAAGTGCTGATGCATTGCATAGCCCAAAGGCATTGCGTGCGATAGGCAAAGTTCCGTATGGGCAAGTAACTGTTGTCTTTCGGATCCTTCGAGTTCAATGGGCATCTGAAATACCCGAGAAAGCCATCGAGAAACAATAGTATTGGTTTCCGAGTCTTTCGGCATTTTGATCCATGAAGGGCAATGGGAAATGGTCTTTTCGGGTGGCTCATTCAACTTTTATAGTCAATGCACCTCTCCACCCCGTGACCAATCGAGATGGTATAAATTCATTTATCATCTTCTTGACGACGTTATTGCCACCTTCTTTGGTCACAGTGTATCGGCTTACCCAAGGATCTGTTAGAGATCAATAAATTAATCCAGCGTCAAGAAGTTTTTCAACCTCTTTTTTGATGACGTCGTGGATCTTTGGGTTTACCCGTCTTTGACTCTGAACTGTTGGTTCGTAGTCCTCTTCCATAAGGATTTTGTGAGTACAAAACTCTGGATCAACACCCTTGATATCGGAGAGTTTCCAAGCGATGGCTCGCTTGTGGGACTTTAGAACCTTGATAAGAGCTGCCTTTTCCTCATCCTTCAAGTCTTTCGCAATTATGACGGGCAACTTGTCGTCGCCTTCCAAAAATGCGTATTCTAAATGAGGTGGCAAGTCCTTGAGTTCAACCTCGGGAGGCTCATCAAATGATGATTTAACGGTTTTAGCTTCAACAACTTTAAGTTCTTCCCGGATTCTGGGTGAATAATCTTTATGATTCGGAAGAGGAGGTAACGGTTCACTATTGAGAAGTGCTTCCAGAATAAGAATGTCACCCTCCGGATCATAGTAAGTAGCATTAATTTCCCGTGAAATTGGCTCGTCATTGATAGCTATAAAAGCATTTGCTTCTTCGAGAAGGAGAAAATCACTATCCCCGAAGGGAGTTAGTGTTGGTGAAGAATTTGAAACAATTGGATCGTAATCCGGAGAAGGATTACCGTATGCAACTGAATCAGAAAAACCTAGAACTTCTTGCGAGTATTCTTCACATGCCAATTCAATGACGTCGATTCGGTTTGCCGTCATATGATTGTAATTAGCCGTGTATCTCGAAGTTTGGTCCAGATTGAATGTGATGGCCTCTTTGCCAACACGAAGGGTTATTTCACCTTCGTAAACATCTATTAATGCACGACTGGTCTTTAAGAAACTTCTCCCGAGAATTAAAGGTACTCGGGGGTCTGGCTCAAAATCTACGACCACAAAATCTGCTGGAAACTGGAACTTTCCCACCATTAAACGGACGTCTTTAGCAATACCGATTGGTTCAGTGATTGAACGGTCTGCTAGCTCTAGCGTCATGCAAGTCGGGGTTAGTTCGGGAAGAGAGAGATCTTTCCAGACGGAATATGGCATAAGATTAATGCTTGCGCCGAGATCGGCCAAGGCGTTGCATGTATTAATCCCAGAAAATTCACATGGAATAAGAAATCGGCCAGGGTCTCCAAGTTTTTTCGGTAACTTGTTTAGGATGACTGCTGAGCAATTCTCGTTCAATGGAGTTCTAGCCATTTCACTCAACTTCTCTTTGTTTTCGATTAAAGTTTTTAGAGTCGAGGCAAATTTTGGCATAAGGGTCAAGGCATCCGTAAAGCTAATTTCGAAACTCAAATCTCTAAAGGATTTATTGAATTTTCATTTGATCATTAGCTTTTTCACGGCGCCTTTCATCATTTCTTCTTGAAGGAAATGGAATTGATGTTCGTTGGTTAGGCATTGGAGCACTAACGGGATCAACATTGGGCTCGGAGATTGGACTTGAACTACCGGAGGTTGGACGTCTTCGGTGCTTCCGTTGTTAGTAGGAAGCATCGTATCCTTTGTAACCTCGGTATCACGATTCATCACTTTCGGAGGAGAAGATGAAGTAGAAGGAATCGCGGGTCCTTGATATGCAACACCACTTCGGGTGGTGATACCTTTCAAATCTTCCTTCGGGTTGGTAATGGTGTTACCCGGGAGAGTTCCCGAACCTGAAGTAGAGGCGGTATTAGAAGTCACGAACTTGGAAAGCATGTCCGTTAAATTGGCCATTTGGTTTTGCAAGGTTTGGCCTTGGTTTTGCATGTTCCTCAAAACTGCATCATTAGCCTTGACGTAGTTGTTAAAATCAGTTTTGGACACACCATGTGTTTGAGGAACATGAGCTTGATAAGATGGTGGTTGATTAACCTGGGGACGGTAAATTTGGCTTTGGTTGAAATTGTTCTCTCGGTTCTGATTGTAATTGTTTCCCCGATTGAAATTGTTTTGATTATTTCCTTGATGGCTTTGAATAGGAGGAAAACCGGGAGGTCGAATTTGATTTGCAACCATCTGAGGTCGGTACCCGGTATTTCCTTGGTTGAAATTTTCTGCAGCGGCTTGTGACACATACTCTTGGATATTGTCACGATAAATGTTGCCATCGGTAGCTGGACAATTTTGGTAAGAATGACCTCCCCCACAAGTTATACAACTTTGCTCAACCGCTTTTACGAGAGCTGGGGTTTGGTTTTTCTTATCGAGAATCAATGCTTAACCATATCTTTCTGTCAGCAACATCGATGTAACTCTGGTGGTAGAAGAGCTCGTACTCACTTTGGAAAACATGGCTTGCTTCGTGGTGACGAACTTTAGACTTGCTCTCGATGATTTTTGGGCATTCCGAGGCATTTTATCAGAACAGTTACCACCCGCAACGGTGTTCAATGAATCTTGATCATTCGAATTTTAGGGGCATATAGGAATGTAGCGAGTTGATGCAGTTGTAAACCCATGATGCGGGCATCCCTAAGAAGATCATTAATCGGTCTCATGCCTCGTAAAACGTTTTCATCAAATTTTTGTTGAAATCTCGTGATTCATGTGATGATTTGTTGTTTTAGAGGGAGGAAGATTTGTTAATGAATTTCGAAACAAGATCATCCCATGTAAGAATCGAACGGAGGGGATCTTTTTCAAGCCAAAATCCAGGCTGACTTCCCTTGAGGGAAAATAGGAAAAGCATAAGCTTAACCGACGTACTCGGGACGTTCGGGAACTTCATCGTAGAAGTGATCTTGTTGAAATATCGGATGTGAGCATGTGGGTCTTTTTATATGTCCAAAAAATTGGTGTTTTGAAACAGATTGAGTAGACATGTTGATTCAAAGTTGTTCGCGTAATTTCGTGACAACGATGCATCTCGTAACCCTTCGGTGCGGTGCTTCAAGTAATTGCGCCGTAGTTCGATTATCGGTCCATCTGTAAACTAGGGAGGATTGAAAGTTTCTGATTGTTATTTGGTTCTAAGATTTGGTGATTCAACAGAAGTTTGTCGGACTTGTTGTTGTCGACGTTTACGGGCTTGAGAACGAGTGCGCATGCACAAAACAGAAATATAAAAAGAAAATTTACACTAATTTTTTTGGTTTTTCAATGATTTATTCACAATTGATTTTAACGGACAATGAGATAAGACAACTTCAACCAAATAATCTACTTACTTTACGGTAGCTCTCAAAAAGATAAACGCACAGGTGAGCGGAGGAGTAGGAATAGCGCGAAGCTTATTTCTCCTTTCGGTGTAGTTTCCTCGGAAATCCTCTTTATACATTTTTAGCTTGTTTAACTTTTCAAGGTGAGCCGTACGTCGTAAGAGACACAAATGGCAAGTTTTTAAATCTTTTGTTCGAGTTGGGAACCAACAAGTTCACCGGAAGTTATTATGATAATACCTCAATTGAGAATATTATATTTTGGTATTTTTACCAATTTGTGAATTTTATTTCTTGATTAAGACAATGTTTTTATATATTTTTTTTCTTTATAAGATAATTATACTAATAAAAGAAAATGAAAAATATTTTGGTACTTTTTATATTTTTGTAGAAGAAAAATATTCACAGATTCAAACTCAAATTGTCAAACGTAACGATAATCGTTTTCAGCCTCCCCGGCAGCGGCGCCAAAAATTGATTCGTCAATAATATATATATATATATATAATTTATAAGCAAACACTCAACCAATTGCCTTTGACAAAGGCAAGAAGTCAAAATTCACTAAATAAAAGACAAAAGTTTTTCAGGGACAGTTACTCCATTATTTCAAAGTATGTTGGCAATACAAGCAGTGGAGGGTGAAGGTTCAGGACAACCCTTTGAACCCCAACCAACACCTTCCCCTGATCCACCCTCTCATGAAGTACAAGTTACTATTGTTGCATCACATCCCCAAAAGACTCACACACCTAGGCAAGCCAAAAGAGGTCGGGACACTGAGATTCCTTAGTCTAGTGGTCCCTCCTAAGAAGGTTGGTGATGAGGCTGTCCATAAGGAGTTGAGTGACAGAGTGGAAAGGGCTGCCACTACTGCTACTAGCTTAGATGCAGAGCAGGACAGTGATAACATCCTTAAGACCCAATCCATGGCAATACCTAATGTGCCTCTTTTTTAGGGAATTGGTACAGGTGGTAGTCCCAGGTGTCAAAAAGCCATAGGGGGGGGGTACCATTGCTCAAACTTAGTCTAAGAGGGTACCTACAACTTCCTATGATTCACCTCTCTTAGGAGGTAACACACCTGGAAGTGATGAGGAAAGACTTGATCAAGATGATTTGACGGATTTTATACCACCAACACCCTATGATTCACCTCTCTCAGGAGGTCACACACCTGGAAGTAATGAGGGTAGAACTAACATAAATGAATTAATGGCTATTTGTACAAACTTGTCAAATAAGGTTCTTGCCTTGGAAACATCAAAGACTGCTCAAGATTTGGTGATCAACAAGTTGAAAAAGAAAGTCAAAAGATTGGAAAAGAAGAAAAGGGCAAGAACTCTAGGGATGAAACTCTTCAAGATTGGTACCTCTAGGAGAAAGAGTTTGGATAAGGAGAATGTATCAAAACAGGGGAGGATATTAAAGACAAGGCCAATGTTTAAAGAAGGTGATTTTGATGATGATATTGATGATATGGTGAATGAAGCAATGGAGAATGTTAAAGGAGATACAGTTAATGCTGCTGGTGCAGTTAACACTACTACTACTACTGGAGTTAGTGCTGCTAGTGCATCAGTTAC
>BQNB010028054.1:0-45649 GCA_026074375.1 Tanacetum coccineum | reverse complement strand
GTTATTCCCGGGTTCGAGTCTCGCAAGACTTTTGTGACGCCCACACTTTTAAATATGGTTTACTGAGTTACGTAACTAAATTGTTGACATATTTTACATAAGACTTTTGTGACGCCCACACTTTTGAAGAAGGTAATCCACGTATTGATGAAAATGTTAGACAATGAAACCCCCGTAGGTATAATTTTATTATTGATCATTATTTATAATGGAGAACCCCTAAATACCCTAAACTCACAAACCGGACTTTGACCTAATTATAATTAGTGGATAATTAGGCCAAAGAACGGTTTGTGGGTTTAGGGTATTTAGGGTTTCACCATTATAAATAATGGTCAATAATAAAATTATACCTACGGGGGTTTCATTTTCTATCATGGTATCGGAGCAGGTCTGATCCTCAGACCAAGGTGGCTACGTTGAGCCGCCTCTCCTAAACCACCCCGTCAAACCCTAGCCGCCACCCTTTAACCCATAAAAAAGTTAACAAGTGATGATGAACCTCAAAACCCTTCAATTATTAAATACATCGATCCATAAGAAAAAGTCTACCGACTCCATAGAAAAGAAGAAAGCAACGTCATCTAAAGCTCTATCTGTGCAACCAAAGAAAAGAAAGATCATGGATGAATCTAGCGACGAAGGATTTGATGATGATTTTATGATTAATGGGATGAAGAAACCAAAAATAGCTTGATCATGGCTTTTGGTATTTTGGCTGATTTGGAATAATATTTTTTTCTCTAGTTAACTAAGTAAAAAAAATGTTATGGTTATTTTATTGTTTGTTTGTTAGTCGATGGTTCGTACGACTTTGTTACCAATCGATTAAAGTTGACCGTTGGTACCAGTCCTTAAATTCGATCGTTGGTACAGTTGTAGTATTCAGTCGACTTAGCCGACCGTTGGTACCAGTCGACTAGAGTCTTCACGATTTTGCCGCTCGGACTATGGGTGAGTATTAGATGAAAAATTAGTTGGCCCAAGCCTGTCTGTGGGTTTTGGGTCCATTAAGGTTCATTAGAGTTTCCTCATGTAATATCTATATAAAGTGCATGAATAATAATCATAACCTAATGGGTTTCATTGTATAAGAGCAAATTGCGTGTGTTCTTTTTGAAAGAGTTAAAATGTTGTTATAAAACCACAACAACCAACCGAGGAAATTAATAGAAAATACTTTCCTTACAAGAAAATGGACTTTTAGACTGTGGTTTTTACTTTTAATTGACAAATAAAGTGTCACTAAATCTAACTTTTAACATAAAATGTATTCCTTACAAGAAAATGAACTTTTAGACTATGATTTTAACTTTTTTAACTTCTAATTGACAAAAAAAGAACTTCTAGCCGCATTCTTGATCCCATTCGGGTCGTCACGCCAAGACCCATTAACATGAATCCCTTTAAAATTAGAATTTGCATACTTACATTTGAGCAAAGAGTGAAAGAACCTTTAGTTTTCATCGCCCTTGATTGCCCACCTCATTCGGCAGTTCTGTTTAAGATCTTCCCTATGCATATGATCTAACTTTTACCTTAGGATGAGCAAAAGAACCAAGGAATCAGGCTGGAACCGAGAAGAACCGAGCCGGATCCATACCAGAAGGTTGCGGTTATGGTTTTTGGATTCAAGATTTTTTCGTTCTTGAGTCAGTTCGGTTCGGGTTCACCGATTCTCGATTCCAGAACCAAATATCCAATAATTTTAAAAACATGTACTTTTATTTACTACTCATACTCAAAACATTTCATGGAATACATCTGTTTCTAAGACCATGAGCAAGTCAGTGACACTTCTTTGCAGGATCTAATTAAACTGCAACTCAGTTGCGGTCCTGTTCTCTTGTTATTTTGCTCCTCCTTATTAGACGACGCCATTGAGAAATATATGAAAGAACAATTATAGTTACTATTCAAAAAGATAAATAGAAACAAACGATTGAATCATAAACGATTTTGATTATTTGGTTAGACAAATTTTGAAGTTATTTTATTTTTTTTCTTTCGAATCGGTATGTGTCATTTTTTAAACATATGAACATTGTCAAACAATAAAATGATTGTTTTATTTTATGCTTTAGTTGTTAAACGTAAGGCTGAGCATAGTAGATCGCAGATTAAACCGGATCGGATTGAGAAACCGAATCGAACCGAATCGACCAAACATATTTCGGTCCTATCATTGGTCAATCATTTTTCTCATATTCAGTCCTTGGTTCGATTTGGTTTTACACAAAACCAGAAATTATGGTTTGTTATACCGGATCGGACCTAAGACCGAACCGGAGTGGTGTAACACCCCCAAAAATCAGGACAACGCAGCGGAATGGTAACATTGGGTTAGCTGTGTCCTTATTGTTTATGCGTTTACTATTTTCAAGGGCGCGGGGGCAAATAAAATAATAAAAAATTAAAAAACAAAAAAAACACCCCACCACAAAAACAATATAAAAAAAAAAAAAAATTAAAAAACAATTAACTCTCTAATTAAATCAAACGTGATAATTTATTAGTGATGGTTTTCAATGGTCGAGGGGGGAGGGGCGTGGGGGGGGAGGAGGCGGCGGGGGGGGGGGGGGGGGGGGGGGGGCGGGGGGTGTGGTTAGGGGTGGGGGGGGGAAAAGAAATATATCTTAGAACCTTATTTTCCAAAAAGAAGATATAGTTGGAGGTGCGATGATTTTCTGCATAGCGGGGTGGGGGAGGTTTGGGCGGAGGGGGGAGGGTGGGGGTCGATGGGGGGGGGTGAGGGGGGAGGCTGCGTTTTGTGGTCTTGTTATGTGTGGTTTGTATCTTTGGAAGTTCTAATTTTCTTCTTTTTGAACTTAATTATTGTTAGGTATTTTGTTTTGGGGGGAGAATAAATTGTGTTTGTATGGGTCGGCTTGCGAGTGGCGTGTGTCTTCCGGTATTGAGTGGGTGTTGAGTAGGGGTTAAGCTGTTGTGGGGTTGGGGGCGTATCAAGATTTTTTTTTTTATTAATATATAAGTAGGTACTCGTAATCAAAAAAAATAAAATTATAATTTTTTAAGCGTTCAAATAAAAATATATTTTATCCGCGAGGGGAACCAGCGTATTGCTTCCCAAAATCAGAGTGATCAATATTTATATAACAGACCGATATAAGGTAAATAGTAAGACGTCATATGATAGACGTAAGAGAACGAAATCATAGTCTAGTATTAAATACTCATTATCCATGTAATAGTAGTAGGGATGCAAAAGAGAGCATATAAGTTACCTGGGAGCAAGCGCGTGCGGATATCGGAGAAACAAGGAAAGACTCTATATTTTGAAAAACATGGTCATAGTCTAGGTTTTGAAAACGACCTAGTTCTCTATGACTTCAGCTCTGATACCATCTGTAACACCCCCAAAAATCAGGACAACGCAGCGGAATGGTAACATTGGGGTGCTACTTCAGGGCACAAAACACAAGTCACGGAAAACGACCTCAAAAGAGACGTTTAAATAAATTTCACATTCGTTATATTAAAATCAGAGTTTACAAATTATTTAATGGTACTCAAATTATTAAGCGTTCAAAAATATATCCGCGCGACTCGAATGCTCCCAATGCTCCACTAGCAAATAATAACCTGAGAAAAACATGCAAAAACGGTCAACATAAAGTTGGTGAATTCATAGGTTTAAGTAAAAGCAGTGTTGAAATAATTTAAGAAATGTCTTTGTAAGAAAAGTAGCGTTACAGTATTTCAAAGTGTTATTTCCGAAATCCAAGTAGTGATTCAGTAAATCAAGTAATGTTTAGTAGTGGACCACAAGATCGAAGTAATGGTGGACTAAGTACATATTCCGAAGTCCAAAACAAGTAATGTAGACAAGAGAAACACATTCATCATGTCCAACACTTTGTATTATTGCACTAAGCTCATGACATCGAAGCCGTATTCGTAATTATAACGGAATTGCACCGGTAGTATCGTAATTATAACGGAATTGCACCGGTAGTATCGTAATTATAACGGAATTGCACCGGTAATCGTACTCTTAGGCAATAGCATTCAGGCAATAATCTGGATAGCATACAATTTGAAAACACTTGTGTCCGAAAGTAAAACAAATAATGTAATTCACCCCTTAGAGTTTGTAAAACAATTAAGTAGTAAAAAGGGGGCTATGAACTCACAAAGTATTGAAAGGTAATTGTACTGTAGTAAAATATACAAGTTTGTAAACGAGCATGTATTCCCCTCGCGGGTTTATAAAACATTGAAAAGATTGAAATGCGAGACTATGAACTCACAAAGTCCTTGAAAAGTAATCACATTGTTATAAGATAAACGAGTATGTAAAAGAGTTTGTAACAAGCATGTATCCCCCTCGCGGGTTTATAAAGCATGTAAATAAGTAAAAGCGAGGCTATGAATCTCACCTTAGAAGTGAAGTGATGAAATAATCAGGTAAATGGCAGAAAATGTATCACGGAAATATCCGAAAGCAACCTAAGTAAATATGGGTCGTATAAGTACCAAGTACTTTAATTAATAACATTGAATATAATCTTATAGTTGTTATATCGTACTATCGTTCGGGCTATCATAATTAAAGAGGTCATGACATGACGTACGAGGAGCTAGGATACTTTAAATCGTAAATCCAACAACTCGTCAATACGCCATCCGAAGAGGCCTCATTATGAAATTCCCTAGTAATATAGCACTTTGGTAACTATAACACATATATATTTCTATATAGCTACATCACCATCTAGTTGCGTTTGTGAAATTATGTTCAAATTGTATTTGATAATTAAATACCATGTATTTATCTCCGTATAATCGTTAAATGGTTTAATCGCCTTTGTAAAATAATATTTATAAAGTCTAAACTAATTATAAATATTATTTAAATGATTCCATAAAGTTTTGCAAAAAGTTTTATTAAAAACGAACCAACACTATTCACCTCAGGAAATAGTGCACAAGTTAGAAAATAGTGTGTAACTTTCTCGTTTTAAACCCGTTGTGTACGTTTCCTTCGTTCACGCTTTCGTATTTGAAAGATGTATCAAATAATCGTATTTTTAAAAAGTTAAAATCTGCTGATGAATAGTACTTTTACTATTCATGAATAGTAATAATTTATATAAATTTAATTAGCTTAATCGTATAATCGTCATAACTTATTCGTTTTAACTCCGATTTTAGTGATTCTTTCGAGCACGTTCTTGTAATTGAAAGTTTTATCATATTATTGATGTTTATAAAGTATAAGTTTCTGTGATGAATAGTACTTTTTATAAAAATTGTTTTATAAAAGTATTAACTATCGTAAACTTGTAAATAGCGTATCTTCTTCGTTATTAATCGGTTTTTCGAGTTCTTTATGACCCCTCGATCCTTGTGACATGTATTATTTTATAAAATCATAAAACATATATGTAAATTTCGAATTACAAACAGCCCCTTAAGATATTTTTCTCAGAATGTGTTTAAAACTTGTTTTTAGGACTTTTTAGCTTTACCACTTTGTTACAAACCCATTAGAACCCTTAATATCTTATGTCTTACATATATTAGCTCCTTTAGGTCATATTTTGTTCAAGATTTCGAGATAACAAGTGTTCTAATCTCACTTTTAATCAAAACCCATTAAAGAAACCCTAAATGGTGATTTAGCTAAATAAAACATATGAACACATAAAATCATAAGTATGAATACATAAAGAGTCTTAGTTACCCTTGATGATATGTAGTATGATGACCAAACAAATCCAAACCCTTGGTTAGATCAAAAACACAAGCTTGCACCAATGGAAACCCTAGATTAGGTTTGAAACCATAATCTTCCAATCTTTGCTCCAATACTTGCAAATGGTTAACCAATGCTTGTAAACACCTTAGAAGGTCTTAGGAATGATGTGTGTATGCTTGTATAAGTGGTAGAAAAATTTGTATGGATTGTGTAAAGGGGTGTTCTTGAGCCGTGGCATGTATAGAGAGAAATGGGAGAGATTTTTGTGTTTTACACCTTAGGAATGTGTTTTGTATGTTTTTCTTACTAGTTAAGCCTTTATATAGGGCTTAACTAAGGTTAAGAAACTCTAGTTAAGTTAACTAGGGTTAAGTTAAAGGAAAATATCTAAAAGATATTTTAGATAAATATCTAATAAATATCTTATAAATATCTGTGATTTTTGGTTAAGTGTTTATGAAAGAAGTGAATGCCATTGCTATTAAAGTGCTTAGGAGATATTTGTGGATATTATGGATGTCCTATTGATCAACATAAAAGTGCAAGGATTAGAAGACTTATGAAGAAGGATGAAGCTTATCTTGGATGAGAAAATTTAGTCATGATATCAAGTGGCATGCTAGATCTTTATGAAGAATATTTGTGATGGTTCCATGGTCCTATCTTGCTTTCCTAGTCATGATTACACGAAATATATGTACTAATGTATATAGCTAGAAATGTATTGATCATTATATAATGTATTCTTTGCATTATTTGAAGTATAATTGTAGTAAGACTTGAAAAAGTATACATTTACATTGTAAGTTATGATTGAATTCCCTTCATAATGAATATAGTAATTAAGTGATAAATACTTGAAGTTTAAATAAAATTTAAGTATTGGGTAAATTTTGGGTATTGTGATGAAGCGTAGATAAAAGTTTTAACGGCTTCCGTAAGCGCCAAACGTACTTTTATCACGAAACGTAAACACTTAACGTAACCAATAAAAATAAAATGTGCAATGATAATAATTATCCTCTAAATAATCATATAACACTTGCTTGATGTAAACATTTAATTGTTTAATGCCCGTTTATATTGTATGATCATTTTTAGTTTACGCGATTTAGCTTAACGATTACGATTTAAAAGCAAACGCGTAAAACACTAAAAATAATTAGTGGATTACATAATGTTGTACAATGACCTAAAACACAAGGTGTTATATCTTGCCTTCGGTTTTGTTGTTGATGATTATTGTAGCGATTGTTGGTGTTACGGTAGTTGTTGCTGCGGGAATTATTGTTGAAAGTTCTTCTGTCGTCAAATTTTTGTTTGTTGTCACTCGACACTTGCATTGGAGTATGCTTAGTTACTTGATCCATTAGCCTTTGGGCTATGCTGATGGCTTCCTCTAAAGTTTGATGTTTAGAGGCAGTAATATTTCCTTCAATGCTTCGAGGTAGTCCCCCGATAAAAGCTTCCAAGAGTTTCTCGGTACTTGGCACCATATTTGGACATAAGGTTGTCAATTCTTATAATCTTCTAACATAGGGTTTAAGATCATTTCCCTTTACAATCAGATTGTAAAGTTCTTCTTCCATCTTTCTGATCTCAGTCCGGGGACAATACTTGTTTGTCAAAAGCCTTTTTAACTCAGTCCAGGTGATTTGATTAGCTTACTATATTCCCATAGGCTGGGCAAATGCATTCCACCAGGACAAGGCATCGTCAGTTAAAGTACCAGTAGCAAATGTTACTTTGTTTTCTTCAGCACATCTGCTATGAGAGAATACCGATTCGGTTCGTTCAAACCAGCGAATAAGGCCAACTCCTCCTTCCGTACCATTAAAGTAGAAAGGTTGACAGGTGATGAACTCTTTATAGTTTCCCATTTTTACTACAGGAATTCCAGTAGGATTGGTGTTCCTGTTGGGATTACTAGCACTTTCCATTATCGCAGCTTGTGCTTCTAGAGCCGTAGTGACACTGTCAGCAACTAGCTTTCTAATGGCAGCTTGAGTCATAGCCGGTGCTTCCGATGTTGATGCTCTTTTTGGAGGCATTCTATCAATAAAAGACAACACGTAATAAGAATGATATCACAAGAGTAATGCTTAAAATGTTTAAAGAGAAATACTCAATTTTAAACTTTAGGCATGTTTAACAATGGAGATATTGAAGTTTTGGATATAGGTTATGAGATGACGACAAATATAATGATGCGTATGACGAATGAATGATGAATGAATGATGATGGATGAATGATGAATGATGAGATGCACAAAGCAGTAAAAACAACAAGGTAGATAACGGGATTGCCTTTATATTAAGAACAGCTTGCCTTAGTACTATACATAGTCAAGATTTGACAAGTGTTTTTATTTATACCACACATAATGTGGCTAGGTTAAAGCTAAAAACTAGAATTTAAACTACAAACTGGATGATCACTCCATACGGTTCTTGAGTTCGATGATGGAATCCATGAGATTTTCTATGTCTGCATGGTGATGAACATTCATATCATTGATAACGTCTCCAAATTCATTGATTCTGAAGCGGGCTAGAGAAATCTTATGCTTGCTATTCATTTGTTTCCTCTGGAGTTTGGTGATCTGGGCACGAGCTTGCTGAAGTTCGGCTTCCAAAGCAAAAAAACTTTTGATGATTATCCCCCTTTTCGAGACCTCGATGCCGTTTTTCGATATATTTAAAATACGTTGGATGGGAGTGCATCTAAACTGTTTAGGATATCCTGGATTTGCTCCTCATGTCGCTCGATAGTTGACTTTCGAGAGGTTTCGCCAATCTCAAAGGCTTGAGGTTGGGACGGGGTAGAAGAAGATGATTTTGTTGGTGAAAGAAGTCCTTCCGGAAGAAAGAATTCTTGAGGTTTAGGAGGTATGATAATTGGAGGCGGGATTGGTGATTTTTCAGTATAGAAAGCTTGTAAAACTTTCATGTAAGGATCGTCATGAAATAACGAAAGGGTCGGTGAAGCTAGCGGGACAATTCCAAATGAATTGGAAGCACTAGAGTAAGTTTTCCCTGGAGAGGCCGGGACATAATCCGGAGAAGCCGGGGGAACATAGTTTGGGAAATTAGAAGAAAAGGCATCCTCCAAATTGGAAGTAGGATGGTCGGGGGAAGACATTGTTCTGTTTAACAACCCAGCGGTAAATAACATAAGTTATTTATTTAGTAATATAATAGTTATGTAACTTTACATACCATTCCGGGAGATATAGCGGCACGGAGGACTTTCTTGGATGGAAAAAAGAAAAGTAGTTATAGTTAAGGTTTTAACCTTGTTCTCTATAACGTTGGTCGTGCTACCAAATCCTTAACCACCCCCATTTTTTTACATATAGCATGTCGGAAGCTAATCTGGGGTATTACTTCAAGGTACAACAGTCATAATCATAGAAAACGAATCAAAAAGAGTCGTTTTTGAAAATAAGTTATCATTCATTATTTCTTCAGAGTTTTTACAAACGAGAGGTTCCCAAAATCTATACAATAAAGTTTGAATGATAACGGTTTTTCCATCTTCATGTCCTCGCCACTCCGTGCCATTAGTTACCTGAGATAAAACATGCTAAAAAGTCAACACAAAGGTTGAGTGAAATCCATAGGTTTAAGTTTAATAATTTGAATGCAAGTGCGATATTAGGTTACGTTGATATACACCCGTTATTGAAAACATATTTATTATTGCCATTAGCTCATGAATCTGAAGCCTTAGGGTATGGTGATACGTTATAGCCCCTGCGGGTACCTTTGCCAAAATACCCGCGTGATTTCTAATGATGTGCAATTGGTTACTCGTAACTGGGTACACCAACGGGGAGTCCAACCCAAATAGATCTATTCACAACATTCGCGCTTACTACGAAGAGTAATTTAAACGAGTAGGTAAAAGAGTTTATAAACAAGCATGTATCCCCCTCGCGGGTTTATAAAGCATGTAAATAAGTAAAAGCGAGGCTATGAACTTTACCTGATAGGTAGATGCAATAAATATTCCAAAATGAAAGCGGATGACCTTATCACAATCTTAAAGGGAAAGGTTGATATAGCAAAATGATAGTAAACAGCCACGTCATGCAACCTGAGTAAATATGTCATGTCTTAGGAAGATTGTACTTTAGAACTTTGGTTCTAAGAGTTATGAATTTGATTAAAGAGTTTAGAATTATTGTATCACCGTTCGGGCCATCATAATTTAGAAGTCATTCAGTAAACGTTTGAGGAGCTAGGGCACTTTAAATCGTAAACCCAACAACTCAGTCAGAACGTAATACCAAGATGAAACTCCTTAATATGAAGCTCCCTAGTATTGTGGTACAATAAAGATCCGGGGCATGATTTCTAAAGGCACATTGATGATGAATGATATTATGGTTATAACATAAGCGGTTTTAAGCATTTTAATCAATATCTGGAAATGTTAAGCACGTCAAGCGTTAATTAAAGTTATGTCTTGTAATGTTTTGAATACATTTTTATACTTTTTCAAAATGTTACATTTTAGACCCTTGAGAATGAAAAGTGGCAAAATATACCCTCGGAGTTTGCACTTTTACAAGTTTGGTCCTTCAAGTTTAAAAGATATACAAAGTAAACCTTGCATTTTAAAAAGTGTCATAATAGACCCCTGTAGTTATACCTTTGATAAAACGACATTTTTAGTCCTTTTAGTTATAAGTTTCCGAAAGTTACGATATCTACCCATTGCATGGATAATATTTACAAAACATGTCCAAATTGCCATGCAAGCTTATTTTAACATTTCAATAGACATTTATAAGTTATAATAAACTAAAATATGAAGATTTAACGCAACGCATGTTTAAAATAACGATTCGTTAAGCTAGGAAGCAAAACGGGTCATATTAGGGTTTTAAAATGAAAACGCGCGGGTTTTCAATAAAGTGGTTATTTTAACATTAGTTAAGCATGCTAGGATAGATTATACAATATTTAATCATTATAACATTTAGTTTTAAGAAAAAACGCGAAATTAGGGTTTCGGGTGTACGGTTTTGGATCAAAATGGAAAATGAGCATGAATTGAGTTATGAAACTTTAACAAGAGTATATTTAGGATCATATGAACATTATAAGGGTGTAGTAGCAGAAGTAGAACATTCAAAACCTGGGTTTGAGCTTCAATGATCAAAAATGGTGGAAATGGGTCGTTTCAGGTAGTATTTCTACTCGTACGCCTTGTATCTTGTTCCCGGGGCTTCAATTCTTCAGGGATTTGCTTCTTAGACTTATTTAATGATCCTATGATCATAAGGGAGCAAAGGATTGCTGTCTATAAGGGTTATAGAGGAGGAGGTGTGGTGCAAGTTAGAATGAGCTATCTAAGGTCCTATTTATAGTAGTTTGAAGGCAAAGGAGTTAAAAAAACACTTAGGATCTGTTCATGGACGTGTGGAGGGTCTAGTAGGTGATGTGTGGGAGCTATGGTGTGAGTTGTATAAGCTAGGATTGTAGATTATGGAGGTGGACACCTCTTATGCTTGCCACGGCTGAAGAGAGAAAAAGAGAGGCCATGTGCTCTCATTTTTAACCAAGAAATGGTCTAAGTAGGTGGGTAAGCTTCTTAAGGGTTTCTATAAGAGGTTCACATAAGAATTTTGCACTTGGAATAGTTTAAAATGGGTCAAAGTTGATGGTGAAGGGGTTCGGGCTATTTTGGGGTTCGACTAGGGTTTCACAAGTTTTCAAGATTTTATTTCATGTGTACTTAATTAAGGATAGTTAATATATGTAGCCAAGGTCTGATATAGGAAGGATTAACAAATATTAGCAATTGGTTTGGGTTAAAACGGATTAGAATTGAAGAAATGAGGTCACGGGTTTGATTAGGGCACGTTTAGGGTTTTCTTGACTTTCTTGGTTTATATTTTGCATACTCTTGATTAGGAATGATGGAACACAGATCCTAGATCTTAAATAAAGTATTATCAATGAAGTTTGATCGTTGGTTTTAGTTAAAATGGGTTGAAATTGAAAGAATAAGCTGTAGCTTGAAATTAGGGTTCGTATAAGACTTTTAGGGTTTTCTAGCTTTGTAATTCTCGTACATTGTTGAAGCAAGGATGGTTAATGATGGATAAAGGTTTGTAAACTCATTTTATGGGTTTACAATGACTCTTGGTTGCTTACTTGAGAATGAGATGGTCTGAAAATGAGTAAACGGGTCAAAATCACAATTAGGGTACAATTAGGGTTTCCTGGATTTATTTCTTGTGTAATTGAAGTAGAATGATGAAATGATGATGGAATGATGATTGAACATGATTGATAATGTTGTAAATTAAGTTATTACAACTTATTTGGGTATTGGTTTAGGTTTATAATGGATAAAAACCAAGAAACGGGTCATGGTTTAGTATTTTGCTCGGGTTAGGGTTTCTGACTTTTGAATTAGGGTTTTGAGTGTAAATATGTGTATGAAAGCTTATGAATAGAATAATTAGGGTTTAAACATTGTATATTGAGTGTAGTAGCTTGTACATTCACTTTATATGTTAATCCTTCATGGAATTAGGGTTTAGAGGTATATGATAACGGTTTAAAGCCTGTTTTGATATAACGTTGTGAATGGTACATTATAAGAATAATGTACTTTGTAATAAGGATATATGAGATATTATATTACTTGTACATATGCTTTAGTAGCTTGTACATCCACTTTAGATATTAACCCTTCATGGAATTAGGGTTTAGAGGTATACAATAACGGTTTTTATGCCCGTTTGATATAATGTTGCAGGAATGGTACATTATAGGAACAATGTACTTTGTAAATAGGATATGATGATATTGATTTGACATATTATGATATTTGCTTGACATATATAAAGACAGAATGGCCATAGATAGGTTGCGTGAGCTTGTCTACTTTAGTTATGCAAGTTACCTTGCTTAATGAGATATTGACAATGCAAGTAATGTAATAAAGCGAAAAAATTTCCCCGTATAATTGTGATAATAGTAAAATAGGTTGATGAAAATTCTTGGGTTGTTATAGAAACATATGAAAAACACACTATGTTGTGTGTGTAAAAATGATTCAACTAACACCCTCTCCATGTGTGGAGAGGGTTTATATAGTTACAAGGTTGCGGGCTAACCGGGCTTTCCTTAGGCTTTCTATAAGCCGACCCGGTTAGCTTCCTAAATATTACATAAAATGGTCTAATTATTACAAAGGCTCGTGAGATCAATAATGATCGTCACTTCACTAAAAATTGAGTTCCTAACAATCTTCCCCTAAGGGACGATCGTTGAGATCTCATAAATGATCAACACTTTATGTATTTCTAACAATCTCCCCCTAAGGGGTGATCATAAAGATCTCTCCTTGTGACCTTGATCATTAATCGTTGAAGCGTCTTGTCTTGATCTTGAGTCTTTTTTTGTGTAATAGTTGATCTTTTGTCTTGCATCTTTATGTAGTGATCTTTGACTTGTAGCTTGAGCTTATTTCATTAAGATTGTCATTGTATGTGATCTTGAGCTTTCTTGAGATCATCAGCCAAATTTAATCTCTAGTCATCATCTTGTGATCTTTTGCCATCTTATGGGCTTCTGACTTTTGGGCCGACATGCTCATACTTGCTGCAATCTTGAAAGCTTGACTTTATGTTTGTATTTCTTCATCAATTCATAACTTTATCACTTTGACATACTGAAGAAGAAGTTGATATCATAGTTTACAGAAGCTTTGGGTCATTCTTTCTTGATGTTATAAAGTTATTGAGTCTTGAGTATGAGCATGTGGCTATGAACTTGACTCTGCTGGAACGAGGTATCTGCATCTCCATCTTTATGTAATCCTGAGATAAAACAGTTAGCAATAAAGCTTGGTGACGAATATGGCTTTGTAATTCGTCGGAGTTCGGTTCCATTAACCTCCAGTTCTGTGAGGACCGTTTTACAGTATAAATAATGTACCTGTGATCAGGTAGATTCATTATAAGAGCCTCCTTGACATGGTTTCCAGCTCAAAGTGTTAGATCCTCTAACGCAGGTGCATTAGATTCGATGTACTTGCTAGTATCTCTTTATCGGACACCTCAAAGCAGGCTACCTCACTGATAATATTGCTACTAATAGAACGGTAAGAGTTAATCAGTGAGTTACTATCTCACCGATTGAAGAGAAAATTGATTTGAAAATCAATTGACGTGTCACTAGTAAAAGTGTTTTTGTAACACATCGAGAGTTTTAAGCTTTTATCAAAGTTCATCCTTTGTCAATTCATAATTTGGACCGAATCAATGCCCAGTGTGCAAGTTTGATCCATTTAGGATCTCACAAGTCACCTACCGTAGAGCTTGTTTGATGTTGGCTCTAGCAGGATTTCCATCTTCATTGTGAATACTTTCGTATCACTCGGATGTTGTGGCAATATCACAAGGATAATGCGTAGGACTCTTAAGATAATCCTTGTTTCACTGTGTGTGAAAGACAAGTATATTGGAATAGTGTCCTAACGAGATTTATTGATGATCTCTTGGCTCTAGACTCAATAGTGCATTTTGGTTTTAGTGGTCGGAGGCTGGAGCTGACTGCCACCTTTTCAATACCAACTAACTCGGAGTGAGAAAGTTAATAGATAACGTGTTTAGTCTGCGTGAGAAATGAAACAGAAATCTTTTGAGAGATTCTGAGTGGCTATGGAGGGTTATGCATTGCATCACTGGGTCCATGATGTTAGTCTTCAATGTCAGCAATCATCATTGTGATTCTAATAGCAGATGTATTGACCCGGTTTCTGCCTAGGTGTTTGGAGGGCTTCTTTCTTTTCACCCTTTATCCGTATAATTCTTTTTCATTCTTCAACCCCTTTAGTGCTTACCGAGACTTCATAACTAGAACATTGTTGGGTTTGTTCCAGTACTAGCTTCATCTCGGTCATCACTATTCCCTTATTCTCACTTTTACTCCTTTTTATATCATACCTAAGGACTTCTACACTAATTAGTGGATTGTCCTGGGTAGATCCCTCTGGTTCTGGCTGGATCATGGGAACAAATACCTAACCTTACCAACCTTATAACTCCGATAAAATTAAATGCATGGTCGGTCTTTTGGTACTGTTCTCCTTGCCATAAAACCATTTGAAAACCTTAATCAAGGTACTTGTGATATAAATATCAACGCTTTTTGTACCTTGATTGTTTTGGCTTTTCAGGAACGCTCCCCCTCAACATGTGCATCAATATTCGAAAGTGTTTAGCACATGTAGGATGGAGTACACACATGAGTCCATCAAATCATATTTTTATAAGTTTTCATATTTTAATCACATTTTCCCCCCTTATCAAAAAATTCAAATCCTTTGATATTTTGGATATCAATTGATTCAAATATGTTAAAAACTAGGGAAAAATGTTCTGATTATTCACAATCCGATTAGGGAACATTTAAATGCTCCCCCTCAATATTTGAGGGATACATAAGATAGTGCTGAGTACAGTAATTTGAAAGATTTTGAATTTACTAAGAAATTCTTGAAAATTTGTACTCAAGCACTATTTATATTAGCCTATATTTAAGTCTACACTACATATTTATATATTCACAAGATTATGTATGAGATAGGACCTGAAAATGTTCAAACCAAAAATTTCACAGTCATTCAGTCCATGTCAGCAATTTGTAGTTCGTCTTGATACTCTCCTTTTGGAAGTTGTCTTAGCTTCCCCCCGAACCAACAATCCTTTCTTGAGTAGATTCATAGATTTCTTGCAAGCCGCATTAAGAAGACTTGATGTGTAAAGCCCAAATGTCTGAAGTACACAATTAATTCGAAACCGTAACACCAAAGTCAATTAAGTCCTTGATGAGCGTATTTCTCCTTGCAAGATAGTGATGATATAAATTGAAACACCAAGGTTAGCTAAGTCCTAGATGTCACAATTATTTCCTCTAAATAGCCGAAATGATAATACCTAAGTCAACTAAGTCTCGGATGTAAACATTTCTTCCTACAGGATACTGACTATCTAAAGGTATCATTCCTATGTGTACCTCTTTTATTAAATATTTCTACCTTTTTAATGATAAGCTTAGTGGTTGACCGGTCGAGGAAATATTAATTAAAATCAAAAACAATCTTCTCACGCTAGAATAAATCTTTAAACAACACTTTCCCTTTGGTATCTCAAATGATGCATACTAAAAATAACAAGATATCTCTTCCCCCATGTGGAAGAAATAGTGCACCCGAAAGTAACAAGTTAAGACACTGATTTTGTCTGCGGTTATGACATTTGTCTTCCCGGTATGGCCTAAAATGAAAGAAGGCTATGGACTCTATCACGTGTACTTGTACGTTCCAGTGTATCTACTCCTTCCCCCTTGCTGGTTTCGATACCTCGGAATCAGCAAAACGTTGTACGCACCTATACTTGAGATCGTGTTCGAAGAATTACTAAGCTTAAAACTATCTCGTGAGAATTAACATCAAGGCTTTTAAAACTATGTGATTATTTCCAAACATTCCTAAGTCTTTTAATACTATGAAGTGTTGGCAATATTGATCGAATGTAGTTTAAAGCCTGAATTCACTAAGTCTTAAATTGCAAATAAGTCCATAAAGTTTTAAACAAATGACATCTAAAGCCCTTGTAGTTAATATAAATTAACTCCCCTTTAAATTGTTATCCATCATTATCAAAAACTTTATCCGTTTATTCCGTGACTTATTTTGAAAGACCGTTTTAAAAGATTATTTGATGACGCTTTCTCCCCCTCAAATAATGACCCGTTTTCTATTTAAAGAGTTGTTGTCATTGTTTGAGTGGTCGAATTGTCTTTGAAAATCTTTTTGTGATTACTGAAAACACTGATTCATTGTGAAGACAACTTTTTACCAATAACAATAAGATTTCTCTTATTTTGACAAATAAATGCACTGAAACGTACACTTATTGTAAACAATCCAGGGTTATGTACAAAGTATTCATAACCCATGATGCATGGATATGAAGTAATCCATGCTCGAGAAAAGTTAATTACCCGTTGTTAGGAACAGCTGTCTTTTTGACGACATGCTTTCCTCAGTCTGAAAAGCGGGTTGCGGTCTGAAATAACTACAAGCCATGAAGACATGTTTTAAAAGTTTGAAATTCTGCTCGAACTTTATTTAAAGACCCATGTCATTATTGAACGACATTTCTAGATCCGTAAATATTATCGATTTTCAGAAGACATGTCTTGAAAAATATTTTTTGTATTTTTTATTTTTTGATTTTTATGGTTTTTTTGTAGGTTTTATATTTTTGTATTTTCTTTTTGGTTTTAAATATGTACATAGGATACATGAAGAATTACCACCATTATTCTTCCTTTGAGATAGTAGATCTCAACCAGACCGTTTCCCATCGAATAGAATCGGATTGACATTTGTGTCAAAGTAGCACCAAATGGCATGTTCTTGTAGTTGACTTCTTGTCGAAACCGGTCAAGAAGGATCGCCAATAACATTCTCCAATGGGTGATTCTTTGTCAACTTAGTGAGAGTATCAAACGATTGGTTAAGATGATGCAAATTCGATGGAATGACCCCTTATAAAGATGTTTCTTCAAAACTCGGGTCTGAAGAAAGATTATGAAGGAGGGGTGTGTAGGTTCCCAAATTCACACAAACATGTATAGATCTAAAGAGATCTAGAGAGAGAAAGTTAGAGAGAGAGAATAGTTGAGAGAGAAAAAGAAAAACACACTAAAGAGTGTTTTACGAGACGGTGCGTCAGTTGCAGCTCTCTCTCTTTTGAATTTGAATTTGAAGATTCCATTGAAATTCGACGCGTGAAATTAAATTAAGGATCTTAAATAGATTAAGTGATTGATGTTGTGGTTATGAGAAGGAAATTATAATTCACGGTATTTTATAAATCCATGATTTAAACCGAGAAAAGAATAAACTTTTACGGGATTTTACAAAATCAAAAAGAAACCGTGAAATGATAATTGTTATGGATCGTTTTTGGTGAAATCGTTGTTGTAAATGAAGAACTGGGACTTTTGTTAACGATTGATGAGCTAAAAGGATGAACGGTTGCTACTCTTTCAAGTAAAAATGATTAACGGTTGATTAAAACACAAACAAGGACTAACGGTGCAATAGAAATCCAAGTTATATACTTAACGGTCGTTAATTATGAATGTAGGGACTAACGGTGCAAACCTGTTTCAGTTTGGAGGACTAACGGTTGTAGATTGATTGCTAAGGACCAACGGTGAAAGACAGTTTCAACTTTAAGGGTTAACAACCAAAAAGAGGACGAATGGTGAAACTGTCTTGAAATCCATGGACCAAATGTGAAGATTTCGAAATTACTTTAATAAAAATACATTCCCTCCTAACAGGAACTATGTCTTCTTCGTATGAAATATCTTAAAATGTAAAGGGATGTAAATCTCTTCTCGCGGACTCGTGTATTAATCGTCGATAAAAACCGAATATACTACGATAATCGTTACAAGACCGCGAACGTAATGGTATAGGTTAGAAGACCCGCAAATAACCGAAGTCGAAACCCAAAAAACCCGAAATCACTCGAAACTCAATCGTTTAACTTGTAATTTATAATTAGTGTTGTACTTAATGCTTCTTTTGAAGATTTAATGAGTATTGGAGAGTTTCGGTTTATATGAGTTAATAACTCGCTAGAAGTCATGAGATCAACTCGCTACCACGAGGACAAATGGACAGAGTTTTGTTACGATTTGACCAAGAAATTATCTTCACGTGTACCTGTACTCCAAGTCGCTACCATAACTCGCTACACGTCAAGTCGCTATGGAAATTATGTCACAAACAGCCATGAAACTTTTGACACAAATCGCTACTAAAACTTTTGTGTCTGCTAGCACTTTTTGTCTTATTGCGATAACAAACAAAAATGTGTCCTTTGAAGCAAGAATTATGGATCTGTGTCTCCCTTTTGTCTTATTCAAACCGTGTTCAAACAAGCTCAAAAATAAGTTGTTAAACCTTTAAAATAAGCTACATTTAACACAAATAAGCTAAAACAAAAAAATAAAAAATAATAAGCCACGTGAAAGGCTTTTGCTAAGAAAACCTAATATGCTAATAAAAATAATCCGTGAGAAAGCTATACAAAATGCTTTAAGAACCTATGTATTGAGCTAAAAGCCACGAAATGAAAATGCCACTAAGAGAGAGGCAACGAAGAACTGTGTATGTCTGCTAGTGTTTTGAAAAGTAACTTTGTATTAGCCCATGATGTAGTTCACGAAAAGAGTTGACAGCCCAAAAAGAAATACTAACTTTTGTAGGTATAAGCAACGAAAGAAGAAAGAAAAAAAATAAAGTGAATGGTTGAAAAATACTTAATAATTCGAGTTATGAAAGGTGAAGATTTTGTGAAGAATAGAAAAAATCACACAAGTTAGCCGTGGCTGTTTTACAAAAAATAAGCTCGAAAATAAGCTCACAAAAAGCACAACAAAACCACAATAATCACTTAACCCACCCATGGCTCGTGATACCACTTGTAGGTTCCTAAATTTTACACAAATATGAACTAGAGAGAGAAAGCTAGAGAGGGAGAGAGAGATGGAAGGGAGAAACATATGAAAAACACACTATGATGTGTGTGTAAAAATGATTCAACCAACACCCTCTCCATGTGTGGAGAGGGTTTATATAGTTACATGGTTGCGGGCTAACCGGGCTTTCCTTAGGCTTTCTATAAGCCGGCCCGGTTAGCTTCCTAAATATTACATAAAATGGTCTAATTATTACAAAGGCTCGTGAGATCAATAATGATCGTCGCTTCACTAAAAACTGAGTTCCTAACACCTTCATTTCCAATTATATCTAAAAATGGAAAGTATTCTAAAATCACTAAAATACTAACATAATATATATAATATGTATTTTATATATATATAGTACGTATACAGAAAATTACTACACGACATTTGAAACTACGCAAAGCTTCCAAATGATCTCATTTCCATTCAATCTCATTTCAACTAGTACCATGATTCATCAATCATGTACTTAAATCTCATACACATATCTCTCACGAAACACATAAAACACATAAAGAGCATACGTAAACACTTCAAATAAATTCTAAACAAACTGACCAACCGGCTCTAACCACAGTTGTCACAGTATCCCCTCCTTTAGGAAATCTCGTCCCGAGATTTAACCAAAAGGTTCAACTCTATCATTACCAAACAAATAATCGAGGATACTTATCTTTCAAGTAGTCCTCCCATACCCATGTTAACTCAAAGTTACGCTTCAAATTCCAACTAACTTTAACTATTGGAATCTTACTGCTAATAACTTTGCTTACCTACACAAGTGTACGAATAGCAACATAACAACTATACATGAAGAGAACCATCCATACTACATGAGCCTCGCCCGTCCTTGAGGAAATTACTCTAAAACCTTAAGTTGTGTAACAACGTGATTCATATCTTAATCTCGCAACTCATTAAACAAGAACTGTTTTGAAATTAAGATATGAGTTGATACAAGATCAACGTCTTTTAATAAAAATCAACGCGGTTTCAGGTTTACTCGAAATTTTAACACCACTCAAATAACTCCTGATACTCAGATCATCGGGCAATCTTAACCGATAAGCTACAAGGCCAATCCTTTCAAGAATCTCAAATGGTCCTATATACCTAGGTGCTAACTCACCTTTCTTTCCAAGGTGAGACTTTCATCATAACATGATCACCAACACTAAACTTTAAAAGTTTCATTTCTACTATCAACTTAACTCTCTTGAAGATCTTTGGCTTCCTTAAGCCTTTCCTTAATCACGACTACCTTAGTCGTCTCTTGCTCCAACTCAAGTCCAATCATCTTACTTTCTCCAATCTTAGCCTATAAAACAGACGACCTACCTCTTCTTCCATACAATGCTTCCAAGGAAAACACATCGAATACTAGAATGATAACTATCTTTGTAGGAAAACTTACCTCACGGAAAGTGAGTATCCCAACTACCACCAAATTTCTCACGCAAGCTCTAAACATATTTTTCCAACGTCCGAAAAGTACGCTCACTCTGACCATCAGTCTATGGATGGTAGGCAGTACTCATATCTACTCGTGTTCCTAACGACTTCTACATCCCTTTCCAAAACCTCAATATACATTCCATCTTTATCAGGAATACTCGACACGTGCACTCCATGTCTTGCAACTGCCTCATCTACATACAACCTTGCCAACTACTCCATCTTATATTCTTTTCGTATTGCTAGAAAATGGGATAACTTAGTCAGTCTATCGACTATCACCCAAATCGCATCGCATCCACTACTCGATCTTGGTAACTTAGATTTACTATCCATAGTTAATCTTTCCTTTTCCCACTTCCAATCGGGTATCTCAGGTTGTAGTAACAAACCTGAAGACCTTTGATGCTCATCTTCTACTTCCAATCGCGCTTAGTACTTACTAACACCACCAACTATATCCTTCCTCATACTCGGCCACCAATTCGTATACCTAATAGCATACTACATCTTATTCACTCCAGGACGAACATAATACTTCGTCGCATGCGCCTCCCTTATAATTAAAGTCCTTACATCGCCTACCATAAGAATCCAATTTCTATCCAAAAATTATAACCCACCACCATCTCTTTTCTCCATTTGTTAGTCCAAGCCACGCAACATCTCTGTTGACGCGTTCTCTGCTTTGGACATCTCAACCTATACCACTAATATCTTCTCTCTAATCTCAGCTTGGATCGTCATACATATATCTCAAACTCGTCTTAGCTTCACTCATCCTTTCCTTCTCCATGCATCAAAAACTACGTTTGCCCTTTCCCAGATGGTACTTGGTCTCGCAATAACAACCCCTAAATAACTCCATCCATCGTCTCTGCCTCAGGTTCAATCCTTCTGATTGAAAATGTCTCGGAGACTTTTATGATCCATATAGATTACACTCTTCATCTCATACACATAATGCCTCTATCATTTTAGAGCAAAACCATCACTCCTAAGTACATAACGTGAGTCGTGTCGTTCTTCACATGAATCTCTAGTTGTCGCGCCGTATAAGCAATCACCTTCTCTCTTCGTCTAAGCAAGCATCCTAACCCCTTGCTCCATGCATCACTACGAAATTGTCTGATCCTTCCGGTAATGCCAAGATCGGCTCATTACCCATATCGTTCCTACAACTTCCGAAAAGCTTCCTCTTCACTCTGCTTCGACCTTGTTAGGCTTCACATGACACTTCTCTTTCTTCAGCAGCTCCAAATTCATCTTTAAATGCGACTTGTGCTCCTCCTTAGACTTTGTGTAGACCTAAATGTCGTCGTTAAACATGATGACAACTTGCCTAAATACGGCTAGCACACCTGATCCATTACGTTCATGAAAATCACTGGTGCATTAGTCAATCCAAAAAGGCATAGCCGTAAACTCATAGCGTCTATAACGCATCCTAAAATTAGTCTTTGGAATCTCATCTTCGTGCACTCTCATTTGGTGAAAGCCCAAATAAAGATATATCTTACTCAACTCGCGATAATCTATGCACATCCTAAACGACCCATCCTACATATTGACAAACAATACATGTGCTTCCTCATAGCGAATAACTAGGTCGATTAAAACCTTTACCTTGCAGCTCTTGCAATTATTCCAACAACTCTTTCATCTCCGTAGGCACTAAACGACACGGGCCTTCGCAATCGGTGTCGCTCCTTGTACTAACTCTATACAAAATTCTACTTCACGCCGAGGGGTAAACCTAAGAAAACACTTTGAGGAATTCACATACTACAGGTATATCACATAATTTTGACTCATCAACTTCGGTACTCCTACGAGACCTCGCATTCACATTAGTTTGTTTCCCCACGAACCTCAAGCACCTTCAAATCCACCAAGGGCATTTTAACCATATCCTCATGGCATACTTTCTCAGCCTTATACTTCACAACCAATTTTCTCATACGACTATATCAACCCTATCATAACCAACGGTACTAGATCTATAGTGAAACGAGAACCTTCTAATTCTAACAACTTAACTCATCCATTTCACTACCTCAATCACATAGGCACTACTCAGAAGATGGGAACTAACATCAACTCTAAGATCACATAATACGGACATCAAACGAATTCGAAGGACCATGATAAATCGAATAGGGTAATGCACGAATATCGAACCAACTATAAACAAATACCAAGACTTTACATGTACCAATTTTGGTAACGATTCAAAAATTACAAAAACTCAAAAGAAAATCAAACCGAATGTATGTATTGATAAGAAAAACAAACCATCGACACAACAAAAGTACCATCGACGCAAGAGACGCCTACTGAATAACTCCACGTATCACGACCTATAAATAAAAGAATACGAACCTTGTATAGAAATCGATTTTTCACCCGCGAGAATTATCTTCCATAACTTTATATCAGTCATTTTTAAAATAGTAGAATCATATTAGTTAATAATGTATATCATTTAAAAATAATAATTTTAAATGAAATTTTCATAAACTTATAGTCTTCATAAAAAAAATCAAGGGATGGCTATAAAAAGAAATGTGTTGCATGTTATTTGTATAATTCAATTTAAAACAAAGTTTTTGACACTTAACAAATATCTCATTAAATACAAAAATCACTTCAACATTATTATTATTTCAAAAAAGTTTTCCATAGTGTGTTACTAACAGAAACGCGTGACTCAAAACAAAGACACTATTATCTCGTGATAACGCCTAAATTATACATGTTTTCGGCGGCGTTATTTGCATTTATTTGATCATTTCTCGTGAACTTTTGGTACTTAATCAAGTATATTTGTCGTGGAAGAATACGGAAAATTACACGAAGAATTGAAGCTTAAACGAAGAAGTAAACTCAAGATAAAGATCTCCCGACACCTGTTCACTGTTTTGGCCATAACTCGGTCATACGAACTCCGTTTTAGTTGATTCAAGCGGCCACGTAAAGAGAATTCAGTTATCTACAACCACGCGAAAGGACAAATTCTGAAAGTTGCCCAAGTGCGGCGCACTTGTAAAAAGTGCGGCGCACTTCTGTTCGAATTTAAGAGAATTTAATGCCATTAATTGGGACAACATTAACTCACTTAGTGCGGCACACTTTTATGCAAGTGGGGCGTACTTTGCCCCTGAATAGCCTATAATTACCCCATTTACCTCTCACAATCTCACACAACTCACATACAACCATCCAATTCGTTTGGAACCTTTAAGGGGAGTATTTTTGAGGTTAAAGGCCTGCAAAACCTCTCCTCTATCACCACCCTTCAACCACCGTCGACCACCACCGTTATAATCGAAGTTCTTGAAGAAGTTGGATAATCTTGGTTGAAGTTCATCATTGTTCTTAGGTTTTGATCCATCAAAGAGGCATAGTTATAGTGTTATTTTGAATCTATAAGCGATTGTGACAGAATTGTTCATAGTTTTCGGGTTTTGCTTTGAATATAATAAAGTGTTCTTGGGAAATTCTTGTGAAATCACCATACTTTGCTCTTGGAATTAGTATGAATTTAGTTACTCTTTTGAATATAATCCTTGTTGAATCCATGATGATTGTTATGATCTTCATCTCTTTGAATATGAAGTAGTAATCTTATGTTTGTTTGGGCATAATGTGATCTTGGATATGGAGCGTTTGGATATGTGTTTATTGAAATGGTTAAACATGATTTTCTAAGTGTAAAGGCCGAAAGGATTTGTTGTTATTAATCGATATAATCACTAGTTATATTTAAAGTCCGAAAGGATTTATAACTTGTGATAACTCTATTTTAAACACTATTTCAAACACTTCATTATCTTAGTGATCATTGCCTAAACAAATATACCTTAATCATTTGATTGAATCATCTTTTAATTGCTTTAGTTATAATATTCGATATATGCAAGATTTGGTTAATTTGACCCGTGACAATCTTATTAACCTTAGCACCTTAATTACAAACTGTGAAAACTTCAATTCCCGTGGAACGACCTGGACTTACCTAAAGCTATACTATACATGAACATGTATACTTCCCGAGTGTTGTGTTTTTAGTAAAAATCAGTATTTCTAGTATTATAAATTTAAAACTTAGAAAACACACATCAAAGTTTTTGGCGCCGTTGTCGGGGAATTGTTTAAGTTGTTATCAGTTTGTTGCTTATTTTAGATGCTATTTTGTTTCAAAAAAAAATATTTCAAACTCGTCGTACCGTTTTCTGGCAAACGGAAACCAAAAACCATTTTTCTCGAAAATGCCACCGCAACACCTCCAAATCCATCGCGACTCCATCGCAGTAACTGCCACACACCGGAACCCTAACAACCGTCGCCGAAATTATTCAAAAGCTCCAAAACATCTGTAAATAACCGTTAAATCACCATACATAACCGTCAATCGCCGGAAATGGATGAAGAAGAAGTAAACAAACGGAACGATCTGAACAAAGAAGAAGTTATAGTAAAAATCTCATGTGATACGCTTGTGGAAGACGTTGCAGATCGAGATACAGTTATTGAAGAAGTTACTGGTAAAATTTCATAATGAATCACATGAGATTCGTATTGTTATAAAATTGTATTGAATTTGTTTGATACTAGTGAATCTCATGAGATTCACTAGTAGTGAATCACATGAGATTCACTATGAGATTCACTGGTAGTGAATCTCATGTGATTCACTAGTATCAAACACATATATAAAAAAGACTTGGATGAAGAACAAACATTCATCAGACTTTGTTTGATACTAGTGAATCACATGAGATTTTTGTGAAATCACACGAGATTTTGATACTAGTGAATCACATGTGATTTGTATGAAATCAGATGATACTGATTTGTATTTGTTCGATACTAGTGAATCACATGAGATTTTTGTGGAATCACATGAGATTTTGAGAAAATCACAAGAGATTTTTAAAAATCACTTGAGATTTTTTTGGGATCCCTTGTGATTCTCTATGGAATCTCTTGAGATTCTTGATATCTAATGTGATTCAGTGGTTATATTATTATGAATCTAATGTCATTATGTTTTTTTATACACAGAATGTATGAGAACACCAAGACCTACTTTATACGAGCAGAATGAGACACCTGGTGGATCGATTTATTGGGAGCCTCATGTAGAAGGAATTCCTATACCAGTTGAAGGGACCTACTATGATACAATAGATGAAGCTTTAGATATGTATACGAAATACGCTGAAATGGCTAGTTTTGAAGTTAAAAAAGGAGGGCAAAGGTTAACAAAATCAGGAGCGGTTCAACATAAGTACCTCATGTGTAACAAAGAAGGTGTTCCAAAAGGTATTAATATTGACACACTTGATCCTGAATATAACAAACAAAAAAGGAATACAACAACTCATGTAACAGGTTGCAAAGCTCGTATAAGATTAGTTTTGGATATTGTTTCTGCAAAATACAAGTTAGTGGAATTTAAACCCAAACACAATCACATGCTTATCCCAAAAGAGTACAAACATTTTACAAAGAAACAAAGAAAGATGAATCAATCAGAAAAAATGTTTGTTGTCAAAGCTGCAACAAATAAAATTGGTGCAACACGTGCACACAACTTGTATTGTAGCATGAAAGGCGGGTATGAATATGTTCATGGGACGACCGATGATTTTAAGAATCATCAAAGGGATGTTAATCAGTTTATAGGTGAAAGTGACGCACAAATGCTTATAAACAAAATGGAAAACAGAAAAAAGTATGTGCCGAACTTTACATTTCAGTATAAGGTAGAAAACTCTGAGTTGGTTGCCATGTTTTGGGCTGATGAAGTTGCCAAATGTAACTACAAAGAGTTTGGAGACATAGTATCTTTTGATGCAACCTTCAACAGCAACAAGTAAGTGAATCACTGTTTTTGGCTTTATAATTAGGCTTATTTTAGGAATCACAAGTGATTCCCTTTGAATCTCTTGTGATTCCCTTTGAATCTTATGAGATTTCACTTGAATCTCATGTGATTCTAGTTGAATCTCAAGAGATTCTTCTGGAATCTCATGTGATTCTACTGAATCTCATCAGATTTCTCTTGTGATTCCCTTTGAATCTTATGAGATTTCACTTGAATCTCATGTGATTCTAGTTGAATCTCAAGAGATTCTTCTGGAATCTCATGTGATTCTACTGGAATCTCATGTGATTCTTCTGTTCTCACAAGTACTAACAAAATGATTTTTATATAGGTACAACATGAAGTTTGTACCATTCATTGGCATCGATAATCATGGGAAATGTGTCACACTTGGTTCGGGAATGCTTTTACATGAAGATACACAATCATACACGTGGCTGCTAACGGCATTCATGTCGGCTTTCTTAAAAGAACCAACCATGATTGTGACCGATCAAGACGGAGCCATGAAGAGAGCTATCGAAGCCGTTTTTAAGAAATCCAAACACAGACTTTGCATGTGGCACATTATGCAAAAAATTCCATTCAAGGTATTTTTATTCACATAACTATTGAATCTCAGGTGATATGTGATTGAGTTTGAATCACATGAGATTTCTATGGAATCTCAAGTGATTCATATTGAGATTCGTATTTCTCTGGAATCTCAAATGATTCATGTGGAATCTCAAGTGATTCGTATTGAATCTCATGTGATTTCTTTGGAATCTCATGTGATTCATATTGACCAATCACATGCCTATTTTGTATCTCCTGTGATTTAACTAATAACTCTTTTATCCAAAACAGATTTGTAAAGAAATATACAATGAAACATATTTCAAAGAACGTTTCGATAAGATCGTTTGGAATATGTTCATTGAACCATTGGAGTTTGAAGAGAAATGGGCTCAATTGATTGAAGATTTTGGTTTGCAAAGTCACAAATGGTTGAAAAAAATGTTTAATCTTCGAGAAATATGGATTCCAGCTTATTTTATTGACTCTCCATTATATGGATTGATGAGGACCACTTCAAGGTTTGAAAGTGAAAACTCGTTCTTCAAAAGTTTCACAAGCCCTGGGGCAACGCTTGTTAAGTGTTCATGATGTCCATGTGAATCTCAGCAATGAAAGGTAAAGGTATAGGCAAGAGCATTAGACATTCAAAACAATTGATGCAAGCTCCAAATGTATTACACAATATAGATATTGAACTTCCATCACCACGAGTATACACATACGATGTTTTTGATTGTCAAAAGCAACAGAAATAAAAGATGGTTGTTGGAATTAATACATTCAAGGTTTAAATATAGATGAAGGTTGTGAAACTGTCATTATTAGAGACAAGAAGCCGAATGAAAATAAATCACTTTTTCACAAAAAAAGGAAAAAAAGGGAAAAGAACAAGAGAAGAAAACTGGAACAGTGGGAGAAACAACGAAAGACTATAAGGTAAGTCTTTATTTGTTTTTAATAAAACTTTAAATGAATCTCATGAGATTTCTATGGAATCTCAAGTGATTCATATTGAATCTCAGGTGATTTCTCTGGAATCTCAAATGATTCATGTGGAATCTCAAGAGATTCATATTGAATCTCATGTGAATAATTAAGTCTTTATAACTTTTTAGTATTATAAATTTAAAACTTGGAAAACACACATAAAAGTTTTTGGCGCCGCTGCCGGGGAATTGTTTAAGTTGTTATCAGTTTGTTGCTTGTTTTAGGTGCTATTTTGTTTCAAAAAAAATTTCAAACTCGTCGTACCGTTTTCAAGCAAACGGAAACCAAAAATCATTTTTCTCCAGGAAGTACGCCGCACATCTTATTTGTGCGCCGATTTTCCTGTAAACCCAGAAAGTTCGCCGCACTTTACCCAAGTGCGCCGCACTTTCTGTAAATTTTCACAAACAGAATCTTATTTCAAATAAAAAAAACAAAACAAAAACCCCCAATCTGCTAGTCTTAAGTTCTATAATTATTTGGTATTGTATTTTATCTGATTATATGCCTTGTGTATTTGTAATTATCTAGTTTATCATAATATTCGAAAAAAAAAGAAACATAAAAATTCAGAAAAGCCAGCGCACTTTTCCTAAAGTACGCCGTACCTATCAAAAAAAATTTTTTATTTATTTATTTATCTTTATTTGCTATATAAAATTAAATCAATATATATATATATATATATATATATATATATATATATATATAAATTTATAAAATATATATGAAAATAATTTACTTTATTTTGAATATTATCCTATTAGCTTTAATTATATATATAAAAATGTCTCTTTGCAAAATGCTTAACGTATGTATAAATCATCTATCTTTCGGAAAACAACTAGTAAGTCTAATATATAGATTAAATAAAAATGTAATAAAAATGTCTTGTAAATTTAAAACTATCCAGAAAGAATCCGTTAAGACTGAATCATTCAAATTTTCAATTCAGCATTCCCCCGTTAATGACTTTATCGTTATAAATATACCTGAAGATGATGTTGAACCCAAACAAATAATCCTCGATCCTGATGATCAACCTATGTGGGAAAGTGCTAAGACTGTAGCACCAACTCCTAATTCTGCCATTATTCAACTCGATGTTGATGACAACTTTGTTATCAATAGTACTCACTTAAATATGATTTTGGAAAATAAATTCGATGGTTATCTGCGGGCCGATCCGCATGACCGTATCCGTGAATTTCTCGCAATCTGAAACATGTTCAAATACGTAGACACGCAAAGCGAAGACGTAAAGCTTTTAATATTTCTCTTTTCCTTGTGCGATAAAGCTAAAACCTAGTTTAACGAACTTAATGAAGAGTCTATAACATCGTGGGAACAAATGAGAAGAGCTTTTATAAACAGATTCTTTCCACCTTCGTTATTTAACCGTCTTTTACTTGAAATTAAAAATTTCTCTCAACTCGTATGTGAAAGTCTAGCCGACGCTTGGTTACGACTCAAGAGCATGCTTCGAAAATGTCATGGGCGCGGTCTGACCAAAGGAGCTATTATTCAAATATTTTATCATGGTCTAGACGAACCCACTCAAGAATCCTGGACATAACTGCCCGAGGAATCTTCCTCTACAAAAGTCCAAATCAAGCTTTTCAATTTCTCGAGGACAAAGTCCTTTTCGAACATGATTGGCCCATTAAATCTAAAAACGATCATCATCGAAAATCTGTTTCCTTCACCGATGGAAGTGATAGTAATACTGATAATTCTCGATTTATGGAAAAATTGAAAACTATGGATTCTCAAATTATAAGCCTAAATGAAGAATTGGAAGATATGCGTGAGAAAAATAATGAGCATAGAAATGGAAACGCTTCTAAAAACAACATGAATGATGACACGCCGATGTGTGAATGTCATGAAGCCAATTACATCCAATCTGAAGGTTATCATAACCGAAATTCTTATGATTCGTTTTCTCACCAATCCCTTCATGATCATGATTCTGAGAAATCGCTCACAGAATTAAACAATGGTGTGAAAAATGATCTTGAAGATTTCAAAAGATGTATCCGTAGCATGAGGACTGTTCATTGGAAACTTTTTGTCAAAGACGATGGTAAAACCACCGGTGTTTTACCTAACTAAGAGTCTAAAACCGTCAATCAAGAACCTCAATCTAAAATAGATCTTGAAAAATCAATCACTAAATTCTTGGATGATCAAAGAGTTACAAATATGTTTTTCAAAAACAATGTTAACGATATGATTTTAAAGATGAAGCAAAATGAAAAGAATTTTCAAAATAAAATTAAAAACATGGAAAGAAAAATAGATGAGTGGTCGAAATCTCAAAACATATCTTTAAAACAAACTGATAGGACTGACCCACCTCCTCCTCAAGCTCACACCGAGCACGTGAATGTCGTATTTACCGGGAGTGAAAAGTCCGATGATTTTCTAAAAATTCAAAAAGATCCACCACCTCCTATTATCGATAACAATAAAACCGAAAAAGATAAACCTATTAAGACATCAAAAAGGGATATCACGTGGTCAAAACAAAAGAATATCCTTTTTGTGAGTACATATCTAAAATCCCATTCCCTCAAGCTTTAAGAGTGGATCATTCTCACTTGCACCGTATTATTAATGAATCTTAAATCAAGTTAAGTATAATAAAAATAATAGTAATAATAATAATAAACCTAAAAAAACCTAAAACTATATATATATATATATATATATATATATATATAATAAAAAAACTTTGTAGTTTTTAAGTATGTCACGCATTCGGTCGGTGTGTCGCGTATCTCGATTTCTGCATCCAAAAAGATATTTATCGAACTTTGTGGGTGTGTTCGCTGGAAACCCTCACGAGGCTATAACTCGTCCACTCGGGATACCGAGGGGTTTAAAGGCTTGTTGCATGCGCTAAATGCAACCGTGGTGCCTACGAAAGTGCGCTTTTGTATTTTATGTTTTTCTTATAGTTGTGTTCATTATGCAGATTAAATAAAACAGGTGGAGCTTGGGTTGGTGGTTGGGATTTTACACTTGGAGACTTATATATAATTGGAGTATTATATTACATGTGGTAGAATACACATGCTTGGCGTTCCGTTTCACGCCATATCCTTCATAATTCAACCAAGAACATAAGAAACCCGGGAAGTTTCAATTTTACGCATAAAGCTCAACTTAAGTGTGGAGGAGCTCTCGCTCCTGACTAAAAAAAAGAAGAACGTATTGGAATCACTCAAGGATAGCTCCCTCGCAGCTATATCTATCTATACCCTGGGAAGTACCGTTTTCCCTTAATTTTCCCTATTTTCTACTCACATTGAGGGCAATGTTCAACTTAAGTGTGGAGGGGTAGCAAATAGGAAAAATTAATCATGTCCCTCCATGTTTGCCCTGCAGAAATTTTCAAACTTTCAACTGATATTTTCTGGAAAATTAAAAAAAATTAATATATATTTTCCTTTCAAAATTAAAAATGAATACTCTTAATAAGGCAAATACACCCGGATTGACACTATAACTAGCACAGAAATCAACCCACTTAAATGGTAAGGTTCGCCTCTAGATCTTAAAGAATTCGGGTATCCACCTTTGATACCCAAGATGATTTTTGCCTTTAGCTTGTTTGAGTTAAGGAATGAGCAATCATGTGTATCTATTCCATCGTTATGGATGTGTACGTATGGTCTTTGTCGCCTTTTCTGGAACATTGGTATTGGTATAAAATTATATTAGTGGGCCGGTAATTTAGTAGCTCCAGAACTTGTGCTTGATCGTCATTTACTAGACATCAGTGAGGTTAATTTATAGACAAAGTCGTATGATAAGAGGTGAAATAAATTCCTATGTAATCATGTATCTGCAGCACTCGCTTTTAGTGTTGAGATCCCCGAAGTATCCCAAGAGAAAGAAAAATATGCTCAATGAAGAAGAAGTTTTGTGCCAACCTTAGTTATCGTAGTATCTGGAATGAAAAAAAAAGAAAAAAATTCTAAAAAAAGCAAAGAAGAAAAAAAAAGAGAAAAAAAATTCAAAGTATAAGGCAAAATTATGGCACATGGAATCAAGTATCTGCTATTCACCCTCATCAATATCACGTTTTGCCTCTTTGAGATTTCTGTCTAGGTGCCCACACCGCAACAGACATGTTTATGTATCTAGTACAAGCATATGGTAGCGACCTAGATTATGTATGTGCAATTAAGTGACTTCACAAATATAAAACCCTATCTGAGTGACTCGTGTGAATTCAAAAACAAACACTTTCTCTATGTGAGGTGCTCCGTTATATGTCTATGCCTAAAAAGTTATAAAACTGGTAAACACTTGTTAATGCTAAAATGATTTTTTTCTCCACATCACGATAAATGATCTTGTTTTCTCGTTTTAATTGCTTGAGGGCAAGCAATATCTAAGTGTGGAGGGATTTGATAACGCCTAAATTATACATGTTTTCGGCAGCGTTATTTGCATTTATTTGATCATTTCTTGTGAACTTTTGGTACTTAATCAAGTATATTTGCTATTATAGGTTCATGAAATGTGTCGTGGAAGAATACGGAAAATTACACGAAGAATTGAAGCTTAAACGAAGAAGTAAACTCAAGAAAAAGATCTCCCGACACCTGTTCACTATTTTGGCCATAACTTGGTCATACGAACTCCGTTTTAGTTGATTCAAACACGCGAAGAGAATTCAGTTATCTACAACCACGCGAAAGGACAAATTCTGAAAGATGCCCAAGTGCGGCACACTTGTAAAAAAGTGTGGCGCACTTCTGTTCGAATTTAAGAGAATTTAATGCCATTAATTGGGACAACATTAACTCACTAAGTGCGGCGCACTTTTATGCAAGTAGGGCGCACTTTTGCCCTTGAAGAGCCTATAAATACCCCCCTTTGCCTCTCATAATCTCACACAACTCACATACAACCATCCAATTCATTTGGAACCTTTAAAGGGAGTATTTTTAAGGCTAAAGGCCTGCAAAACCTCTCCTCCATCACCACCCTTCAACCACTATCGACCACCACCGTTATAATCGAAGTTCTTGAAGAAGTTGGATAATCTTGGTTGAAGTTCATCATTGTTCTTAGGTTTTGATCCATCAAAGAGGCATAGTTATAGTGTTATTTCGAATCTATAAGCGGTTGTGACAGAATTGTTCATAGTTTCTTGGTTTTGCTTTGAATATAATAAAGTGTTCTTGGGAAATTCTTATGAAATCACCATACTTTGCTCTTGGAATTAGTATGAATCTTGTTACTTTTTTGAATATAATCCTTGTTGAATCCATGATGATTGTTATGATCTTCATCTCTTTGAATGTGGAGTAGTAATCTTATGTTTGTTTGGGCATAATGTGATCTTGGATATGAAGCATTTGGATATGTGTTTATTGAAATGGTTAAACATGATTTTGTAAGTGTAAAGGCCGAAAGGATACTTATAAACTTATGTTTTATCATTCCACTAAATATATTGGTTATAATAACTTATAAAGGCCGAAAGGATTTGTTGTTATTAATCGATATAATCACTAGTTGTATTTAAAGGCCGAAAGGATTTACAACTTGTGATAACTCTATTTTAAACACTATTTCAAACACTTCATTATCTTAGTGATCATTGCCTAAACAAACATACCTTAATCATTTGATTGAATCATCTTTTAATTGCTTTAGTTATAATATCCGATATATGCAAGATTTAGTTAATTTGACCCGTGACAATCTTATTAACCTTAGTACCTTAATTACAAACTGTGAAAACTTCAATTCCCGTGAAACGACATGGACTTACCTAAAGCTATACTATACACGAACGGGTATACTTCCCGAGTGTTGTGTTTTTAGTAAAAATCGATATTTCTAGTATTATAAATTTAAAACTTGGAAAACACACATCATCTCGAAAAGGGACTTCAAACACCTTAAGAACTTCAACACCAAAATATCATTTGAAAACAAACACGTATCAACGAAACTCAAGAAGAAACATCACGAACCAACTAAATCATAGAGACTCACCCATAAAAATGATCAAAGAACATAAATAAAAGAGTATCATTACTCTTGCCAAAAGAAGCAAATCGAAACGTTGAACGGAGGACATAGAACACCAGTTCTATCATAATACCAACAGGGAATACTAACACGAGAGTTAGGTATCTCGACGAACACGAGCTATCAAACCAACTTATGAATCGCAACGACAATACCAACCGGTATCCACGATATCCGCAAACAATAGATAGAAAGGAAATCTTACTATCCACTCAACTATCCAAAATACATCCCATCATAACACATCTTACACTACAACATAACACCCAACATCGATCAATGAAATCAAGGTCACAAGTCCACGTATGTGATGCCTTTATAATTATGTTGGCTACCATAATTATAATTGCATCTTTTGCACACATATACTTACTTCCAAGACTACACATCTCGACGATAACACACAATTATGCAAACGTACCACATAGCAAATCTCATACAATTCTAACATGATGCTCTATCAAAACAACACATATACACATAAGGATAAAATCCTAAAACGATAGAAAGAAGGATGAAGATTCCAAGCCCTAAATACAGAAAAATCCAAGTGAATTCACCGACGACCGTGACGTGTAGCGATAACAGACGAAATAAACTTATGTTGGGCCTTGCTTGGGTTTGACCTTGCTTTCACAAGAGTCACCTGACTCCGCGGGACCAGTCCTACTATGAGCATCCAAGAGGAAATTCGGGTCGACCTCTTCTTCGATTCTCCTAACATCCATTCCTCCTTCGGTTCCTCGAGGCGCTCCTCCTCAATTGGCTCCCATTCTACATCTCTCGATGTCGAATCACTCACAAGTCGAGATCGTACTCATAAGTGAGCAAGAAAACAAAAACACATAAATAATACCAAAAGGTGCAATTCATATTAGGTACTTAAATAATGGTGAAAACCAATATATATATATATATATATATATATATATATATATATATTACTAGGAAGTAGTAGACAAAATAGACAAATGAAAACTTTCAAATATATGATTTCTCCTCGCAATCTGCAACATGATCCAATATGGCGAAACTCAAATGAAGCTTCAAGCTTTTGATATTCCTTTTCCTTGTGCGAATAAAGCTAAAACATGTTTAACGACTTAATGGAAGAGTCTATAACATACGTGGAACAAAGAGAATAGAGATTTATCAGACAATTTCTTTCCACCTTCTGTTATTGAACCGTCTTCTTACTTGAAATCCAGAAATTTCTCTCAAACGTATGTGAAAGTCAACCCGAAGACTGGCTTACGAACTGAAGAACAAGCTTCAAAATGCCATAGGCATGGTCCCTAACCCCCCCAAAAATGAACTATTATTCCCAAACTTCCCTATCACGGTCTAGATGAACCCACTCAAGGAATCCTGGACGTAACTGCTGGAGGAATCTTCCTCTACAAAAGTCCAAATCAAGCTTTTCAATTTCTCGAGGACAAAGTCCTTTTCGAACATGATTGGCCCATTAAATCTAAAAACGATCATCATCAAAAATCTGTTTCTTTCGCCGATGGAAGTAATAGTAATAATGATAATTCTCGATTAATGGAAATATTAAGGCACAACAATAAAAATGATTCTCAATTCTCAAGATAAAAAAGGAGATTCATTGAATACTATGAATTATAACAACCCGCGGTGTGTAACCCAGCATCTAAGGAATATGACATAAACGCCGATGTGTGAGACTCGTGAAGTAAATTACATCCAAACTGAAGTTAACAAAACCGAAATTCCTCAAGACTCCGATTCCTTACCATCCCCTCATGATCCTAATGATTCGAGAATATCCTCACCAAGAATTAACCAATGAAGTGAAAAAATATCTCGAAGATATTTAAAAGATGTATTACGGAAGCATGAGAACTGTTTCATTGGAAAACACTATGACAGCGACGATCCGTAAACCTACCGGTTTTTACCTAACAAAAAAGTCTAAAATAGTAAGACCAAAACTCAAACCAAAAGATCTTGAAAATCAATCACCAAATTCTTGGATGGTCAAAGAGTTATAAATATGTTTTTCAAGAACAATGTTAATGATATGGTTTTAAAGATGAAGAAAAACGAAAATAATTTCCAAACTAAAATTAAAAATATGGAACGAAAAATGAATGAGTGGTCAAAATCTCAAAACATATCTTTAGAACAAACCGATAGGACTGAACCACCACCTCCTCCTCAAGCTCACACAAACCGACAAGTGAATGACCGTATTCACAGGGAGAGGAATGTTCTAAGACGATTCCTTCTAAAAATTCTAAAAGATCCACCACTTCTATTATCGTTAACTATATAAACCGGAAAAGATCAACCATTCAAACAATCAAAAAAAGCTACATGTGGTCGAAACAAAGAATATCCTTTCCGAGAGTACATAGCAAAATACATACCCTAGAATGTTAAAAGTGAAAACATTTCCACTTGAACCGATCATTAATGAACTAAATCAAGTTAAGTATAATAATAATAGTGATAGTAATAGTAAATAATAATAATAATAAACCTAAAAACCTGAAGCAATATATTATATATAATAAATATATATATATTTATATATATATATTATATATAATATAATATATATATGTATATATAAAAACTAGAAATTTGCTGTCTTGATAATTTGATGTGCATTGCCCCGTGAATTTCCTCACAGTGAATTCTGCATACCAAAAAAGTTTCGTAACTTTGTGGGTGTGTTCGCTGGAAACCCTCACGAGACTACAACTCGTCCGCTCAGGACACCGAGGGGTTTAAAGGCTTGTTGCATACGCTAAATGCAACCGTGGTGCCTACGAAAGTACGCTTTTGTATTTAATGTTTTTCTTGTAGTTGTGTCATTTTGCGGATTAAATAAAACATGTGGAGCTTGGAATTGGTGGTTGTCTTGCACGTAGAGGAATGATATATTTGGATCGGTATAATACATGTGGTAGAATACACATGCTTGGTGTTCCATTTTGCGCCATATCTTTCAAGATTCATCCAAGCACTTATGAGCCCCGGGAAGTTTCAATTTTACGCATAATGTTCAACTTAAGTGTGGAGGAGCTCTCGCTCCTCACTAAAAAAAAGAAAGAAGAATGTAATGGAATCACTCAAGGTTGAGCCTCACAGCTATATCTCTCTATACCCCGGGAAGTACCGTATCCCTTAATATTTCCCTAGTACTATAATTTATCAGTCCTCACATTGAGGAAATGTGTCAACTTAAAGTTTGGATGGGGTACAAATATGGCAAAATTAATCATGTCCCTCCAATTTTGCCCTGCAGAAATTTCGAACTTTTCAACTGATATTTTACTGTAAGGATTTAAAAAAAAATTGACATTTCCAAAAACTTATAAAAAGTATAAGAACAGCTTTAGTAAGGCAAATCCAACCGGATTGACATTTTAACTAGCACAAAATCAACCCACTTAAATTGTAAGGATTTAGATCTTAAGGAATTCGGGTATCCACCTTTGATACCCAAGATAATTTTTGCCTTTAGCTTGTTCCGAGTTAGGATGGAATCATTCATATGTGTCTATTTCTGTCTTACGGATGTATACGTAATGGTCTTTGTCACCTTGTTCTGGAACATTATTATTTGTATAAAAGTTATATGAGTGCCGTGAATTGAGTAGTTCCAGAACTTTGCTTGATCATTAAATTACTAATAACCGCAGAGAGTAAATTTATATACAATCCGTATCAAGAGGTGAAATAAATCCCTATTGTAATCATTATCTGCAGCACCCTTATTAGTGTTGAGATTCTCAAAGTACCCAAGAGCAAGAACATTGCTCGTGAAAAGAATTTTGTGCCAGCCTTAGTTATCGCAGTATTTGGAATGAAAAAAATTATTAAAAAAGAAGAAAAAAAAGAGAAAAAAAATATTAAATTCGAAAATATAAGCAAATTCTGCACATGGAATCAACTATTTGCTATTCACCCTCATGCAGTATCACGTTTTGCCTCTTTTAGATTTCTGTCCTAGTGCTCAAGCCGCAACGGGCTGGTTTATGTGTCTAGTACCAACATATGGTAGCGACCCTAGAATATGTATTTGCAATTGATAGACATTCAATAAAACAATAAACCCTATCGAGTGACTCATGGTGAATTCCAAAAAACAAACACTTTTCCCTATTGAGTGCGCTGTTATATGTCAATGCCTAGAAAAGTTATAAAATCGGTAAACACTTGTTAATGCTAAAATGAATTTTTTTCGCCACGTCATGATAAATGATCTTGTTTTATCGCTTTAATTGCTTGAGGGCAACCAAATAGCTAAGTGTGGAGGGATTTGATAACGCCTAAATTATACACGTAATGTCAGCGGCGTTATTTCATTTATTTTGATCAATTCTCGAGGAACTTACATACTTAATCAAGTATATTTGCTATTATATGTTCTAGGTATGTTTCATGGAAGAAAACGAAAGAATACATGAAGATAAGAAGCTTAAACGAAGAAATAAACTCAAGATAAAGATCTCCCAACACCTGTCCACTGTTTTGGCCATAACCCGAGGCAATAACGAACTCGATTCAGTTGATTCCAAGCGGCCAGCAGAAGAAAAATTCAATTATCTACAACCATGAAAAAGTCCAACTGCTGAGATATTACCAAAACAGCCGATTTTACAAATGAGTACAACATACTTTATGAAGATTCATTTAATTCACGAATCTGGTCTAAAATCCATCCACATACATCTCCAACTTGGTCCCCAAGTTATCTCTAGCCTATAAATACCTCCCTATAATGCCTTGGACGAAATCATCTCATCATATATCATCACATATAAATCTCAAAAAAAATGTCAAAGTACAGCGCACTTTCCCCTTGTGCGCCGCACTTCTGATCGAGTCCCTAAAACCGCCGCACAATATTGTAAGTGCGCCTGAAGTGCCCGCAATACGTTCAAACCTTCCCAAAGAACGGCAAAGTCCAAGAAATCTGATTGCATTATCTCCCTAAAACCGCCTGCGTGCAATATCATAAGTGCACCCGCACTTTCTGCCCGATTTCTGCCTATAAATAGAGGCAAATAATCCACCCCTTTTTACACACATTCCACAACCATTTATCTCAGCAATCCACAGCATCTAATCACGAATTAAAAGGTGGTGACAGCACTTTAACGTTCGGGTCGATTGGAATCAATAGCTTGGTTTTAGAATAGTTTTCATTTGGGAAAACTAATTGTCGAATCGTTGATCTTGTAATCATTTGGTATAATTTCTATAACTCTTTTAATATGAAGTTTTTTGAATTTATATGATTGTTATGATCTTCACTTCTTTGACTATGGAGTAGTCATCTTATGTTATTTTGGGCAAAAAGGATCGTTGATATGAATCAATTGTGATATGTGTTTTTGATAAATGGATAAAACAATATTTTCTAAGTGTAAAGGCCAAGGATACTTATAAATAATGTTTTAACATTTCACCTATATATTGGATATAATAACTTATAAAATCCAAAGGATTTGTTATTATTAATCAATATAATCACTAGTTATATTTAAAGGCCGAAAGGATTTATAACTTGTGATAACTCTATTTTCTAAACTTATAAACACTATCCTAAACACTTCATTATCAAAGTGATCATTGCCTAAACAAACATACCTTAATCATTTGATTGAATCATCCTTTTATTGCTTTCTTTGCATTATTCAATATATGCTCGTCTTGGTTAATTTGATCTGTGACAATCATCTTAGCCTTAGCACCTTAATTACAAACTGTGAAAACTTCAATTCTCGTGAAACGACCTGGACTTACCTAAAGCTATACAATACACGAACGGGTATACTTCCCGAGTGTTGTGTTTTTAGTAAAAAATTAAATTACTAAGTATTTTAAAATTTTAAAGCTTGGAAAATACCTACGGCAACTCCTGCTGCAGTCTTTGATAACAGTATCATAGTAGGGAGATCCTTAGATCGATGCAATAAATGTAAGGCCATAGCCTTCTGTATGAACTTGCTCCAACCTCTGCAGTTTCCTTGTCTTCACTGACATTATGAAGGAAAGATTCTTCTGCTTCCCCAAACCACCTGGCTTACAAAAGTAGATATCTACCTTTCGTACATCTGAAACATTTCCTTTAGCAGACCATGAAAGTAAAGATATGGAGAAAGGTGCTTCTGAAGTCTATGGGATTATTGCAGGATATAGGGATGATACTGTTATTCCTGCTGTTGATGCTGCTGATGAAGTTACTACTGATGGTATTTTTGCTAATGGTGTGTTTGTTGCTGCTGGTAATGGTTGTGATGGTGTTTCTGTTGCTGCTTGTGTTGGTGCTGATGGTGTTTCTGTTACTTCTAGTGATGCTACTGATGCTGAAACTCAATTTGCACTTATGGGGTTATCCCCTCAGGTACAATCTTGTCATTTTGGTTGTAATTATACAGAACTTAAAAAGGATTTTAATAATCTAGAAGTGCAATATAATGAGTGTTTTATCTAAGTACAAGCATACAAAAGTTCACTTCAAAACTTAGAACAACAGAAATCTTGGTACCAAAATAATCAGTTAGCTTTAGAAGAGAAAATTAGAATCTTGACTACAGATCTAGGCAACACCACTAACATGCTAAAATATACTGAAAAATTGAATGAACAGGCTAAAATTGATAAAATGAATAATCAGGTCAAACTTGAGGAGTCTAATGCACGATTTGACAAATGGAAGGAATCTTCCAAAAACCTAGTCAAACTGATCAATAGTTCCATGTCCTCCAGATTAAAATTTGGTTTAGGATATGGAGACTGGTATGTGCTTAATTACACATACCATTCTCCATTAATAACGGACTTAAAAGACTAAAAACATACCAAAAATACATTGTATTTGTATGTTTGCATTTGTGTTGTGCAGGAAACGGATATTCAAGAAAAGAAACAAAAAGAAAGCCAAAACCAAGCACGAAATGGAAAGGACAAAGTCGAAGGTAATCCAAGTGAAGAAAATACAACTTGAGGGACTAAAACTGCCAAACCTCAAGTTATATTACAAGAAATAAAAGGGAAGGGTCAAAATTGCAAGTCGGGCAAAGATTGCATTCAAGTTATATAACTTAAGGGGACCAAACTGCCAACTTACCCAAAAAGCCATCTTTCCCGCCCAACAAAAACCCAGATACAACTTGGATGTCGTCCCATACCTTTCCCTGCAAAACCACTCGACACCCTAGCCAAAATCATTTCAACCACCCTACTATTTCCCCCCCCCCCAGCTGTATAAGTGCCATGTTGGCAATCCCTCACCTTTCCCAAGTATCTTCAATGGCTGAGATTGACTCCAAAGAAGCACAAAAGAAATAAAAGGCTGGGATTTGCTTTAGAATCACCTCACACAACAAGCACACTTGGTTTTTGCTCTCTCCAAAGAAGCACAAGCTGCAAGTCCAAGGGAAGAAGACTTCGGCTATAAATAGATCCTTTTGTAAGCCTGTGAGGCATGTATGTTTTTATGTTTTAATCTTAAAATAATTTAGCTTATCTTTCAGTTTGTTTTAAGTCATTTACAGCTTTCACTTTCAGCTTTGTAACACTTTCAAGTTTTAATACAAGTTTGAGGTTTTAAGTCAATTTACAATTCCAAGTGCTAAGTTTCTTAATTGTGTTGTTTTGTGTTCAAAAAGCTATCAGTACAGCTTATTTATAAGCTGCTTTAATTAAGTAAATCTAAAAAAGTTAAGTAGTTAAGAGAAAATCACAAAAATTACTCTCAAAAACACCACAGCTTATTTTATGGATGATAAGCCAGTTCTGGATGGGCTTATGGACTCTCACTAGCTTGTTTTATACAAGCTAGAGCTTGTAGACTCTTGTTTAACCCTGTTTTGAGCAAGGGTTCTGTAAGTCTCTCTTTTTCTTACTTTTCTTATTTACTATAGAACTGCTTATAGTGCTTATTTGTTACTTATTTATGCTTTATCATAATGTTTAGTGCTTATCTTGATTAGTTGTTAGTTTAAAAGTAGTTTGTATCACTTTCTCTGTTAGTACTGTTAGTTCATTTGATAAAACTGTTAGTTTTGAGTTAATACTGCTAGACTAATTCAGCTTATTTAAGTGCTTATTCTTGATTGGAATCTTCTTATAAGTATCTTATTTTGTTGTTTGATAATCTGTTTTAAATCAGTTTAAAAAAAGAAAAATGGTTTTTAAGGGGTGTTTTAAACAACCAGTACTAACTCCAAGTTAGTACTGTTAGTTAATACTGTTAGTACTACTGTTAGTACTGCTGAGTTTTTCTTGCTTAATTTAGTTTAATTGCTTTTTGAATTTGCTTATTTAGAGTTAGCTTAACTTATTTGGTTTACCTTAAGCTTATTTGAGCCTATTTGTGTCTTAGTTTAAAAGTTTTAAGTGTGTTTACCATTTCTAGCTTTTATTCTTGTTCCAGCTTATTTTCTTTGCTTATTTTTATGTGCATTTGCTCATTAAGTTTAGTTCCCAATCACATCCTTGTCATTTTCAAACATCAATTATCAATCGTCTCTCGATTTTCCATCTCTAGCCTCGTTGGGACATAACGACCCGGGAACACTCTACACTGCTTCCAGTTTTTATTGGTCTCGCGTAATTTCGTCCCTTGTTGTGTATTTATACATGTTTGTATTTGTTTACATATTTAAGGGGTGAGTTCGCGCGAGTCAAATTTTACTGCTGAGTTTCTCCTGCTTTGCTTAGTTTAATTGCTTGCTGAATTTGCTTATTTAGAGTTAGTCTAGCTTATGTAGTTTTGTCTTAAGTCTATTTGAGCTTATTTGTGTCTTAGTTTAAAAAGTTTTAAGTGTTTTTACCATTTCTAGATTTTATGCTTGTTCTAGCTTATTTTCCTTGCTTATCTTTGTGTGCATTTGCTTATTAGGTTTAGTGCCCAATCATATCCATATCCTTTCATATTCAATCATCAACTATCAATTTGTCATTCAATTTTCCATTCTAGCCTCGTTGGGACATAACGACCCGGAATCACTCTATGATACTTTCCGGTTTCATTGATTTTGTGGAATCCTGATTCCCTTGTTATTTATTTATATATGTTTAATATTTATTTTATATATAAAATAGGAGTAAGTTCTACGCGATGATCAGCCACCTTTTCAATATCAACGACCTCAGAGTGAGAAAGTTATTAGAAATGTGTGTAATCTTCGTGAGAAATGAGACAAGAGTCTTTTGAGAGACCTTGAGTGGCTATGGAGAGTTGTGCATTACATCACTGGGTCCATGATGACTATCTTCGATACCAGACAACAGCTTAGTGTTTCTGATAGCATATGTATTGACCCGGTTTCTGCCTAAGTGTATGGAGGGCTTCTTTCTTTACTCCCTTTATCCTTACATTACTTTTTAATTCTTCAACACCTTATATGCTTACCAAGACTTCATCACTAATACATTGTTAGGTTTATTCTAGTGCTAGCTCTGTCTTAGTCCGCATTATTCCCTTTTCTCACTTTACTCCTTTTTTATCATACCTAAGGACTCCTATTCTATCTAATGGAATGTCCCTGGGTATATCCCTCCGGTTCTGGCTGGATCATGGGAACAAATGCCTACACTTAACTACCTTATACCTCTAATTAATTACATGGTCAATCTTTGGGTACAGTTCTCATAGCCTTAAAACCATTAAAAACTCAATTAAGGTATTTGTGACATAAAGTCCAAAAAAAATTTGTACCTCAATTGTTTTTACTTTTCAGAAGTGCTCCCCCTCAACACGTACATCGATATTCAAAAATGTTTAGCACATGAAGGGTGAAGCTTGCACTTGAGTCCTTAAGATCACATCTTTGGTTATATATTTTAATCACATTTTCTCCCTTTATTAAAAATGTCAAATCTTTTGATATTTTGGATATCAATTGATTTAAAATAAACGTTTGGAGAAACTGTTTGGGGAGAAAATGTCCCGATTATTAACAAGTCTTATTTGGAACATTTTTAATGCTCCCCATCAATTTATGAGGGTCATTTATATATATATATATATATATATATAAATATATATTATGATATATATATATATATATATATCTATTATATATATCTATATATATTGCTGTATATATATATCTATATATATATATATATATTGTGTTGTGTACGTTAATTTGATTTTTTTTTGGAATTTATGAAAAATCTAGAAATTCTATACTCTACATTATGTATACTTGCCTATTTTATAAGTCTATACTACATATTCACATTATTCACAAGATAAGAGATGATTATACAGTACGTGTCATCAGTTTGTAGTCCATCTTGAGTTCCCGAGTACTAACCAATCTTTCCAGATTCCTTATGATCCGTCTTTCTCGCATCTACTTGTCAAATAAGTCGACCATAAGCTCCGACCTCTTTTTGTCTACTATAGCCGTCCACTTTCTCCTTGACATCCCCTTGTTGTATCCCAGACGAAAATCGAGTATTCTCTGATGAAGCTCATCTTGAACTTTCTTGAGCGTCCCGTCCGAGAACCTATATAGCTCATCAGCCCGCATCACTCTTTTCTGTTTGGTCAGATCTTCATAGATTACCCCTGGTGATTTGTGAGATGGAGTGTAGAGTTCTTTGACTTCTATTTATGAAAAGGTCTGTTGAGGTGGAATGATGTTGAGTTTCTTCTGGTAACTCTCTACTCCAAGCTGTAAATCCTCGACACGTTTCTTGATGACGAGACTTCTTGTGAACATACGAAGAGCCACAATAAAGTCAACAATATCGCTGTCGGTGAGGTGGAATAGCTTGTGTTGAACAACAAGAAACAGCATGTCTTCAATCTCATTCAGGTGTAGATCTACGAAGTCACCTTCTTTAAACTTGTAGAACTGACTGTCAGCTCTTTTCACCATAATCTCTTCCAGATGACCATATCCGTAAAGTTTCTTGACACTAACACTTTTCAGAATTTTCTTAGTAGAGTACACATTATGCTTTGAGAACTTGTTCAGCTGAGATCTGTGCCATAGCTTACACCCTTCACCCTAATGTTTGATCCCTTTCAACGCATCCTTGTCATACCCCACATTGATAGGAATCTAAAGCGTAGGAACCATGTCTTCAATCCCTTCAATCTCATGTCGAGCTGCTTTAGTCTTTGTGATCGACGTAGTATACGTCCTTTCCGGATCAGAAGATTTTAGATACTCTCGTTCATTGTTGAAGTAATCAGCAGCAATGGTTAGATGACTTGGGTGACCTTGCAAAGGAAGAGGTTTAGACAGGTCAAAGGGGGGTAACGATCTCCTTCAGGGTTATTCTAATCTAGCTTGTTTGTTAATGCATTGAAACACTCTTGGAAGTGGTACTCTAATTCGATGCTGCTAGGACACGTGCCTTTTAACATATTATAGGCAGGCCCT
>BQNB010028053.1:0-57019 GCA_026074375.1 Tanacetum coccineum | reverse complement strand
GATTCGTCAGATAGGCATTTCTTTAAATTAGAAACGTGGAATGTACTGTGGACATTACTGAGTTCTTCAGGAAGCTCAAGTTTATATGCCACTGGGCCGACCCTTTTAAGGATCTTAAATGGTCCAATGTGCCGGGGGTTAAGCTTTCCTCGCTTTCTGAATCGAATGACACCATTTTGAAGTGACACTTTTAACATAACACGGTCTCCAACTTGAAATTCTAAAGGCTTTCGCCTTACATTGGCATAACTCCTTTGCCGATCTCTTGCAGCTTGCAAGCGTTGTCATATTTGAACTATCTTTTTGGTGGTTTCATGGATTATCTCTGGTCCCGTGAGATGGACATCTCCAACTTTGGCCCAGCAGACAGGTGATCGACACTTTCTACCATAAAGTGCATCGAATGGTGATGCCTTAATATTGGCATGGTAACTGTTATTGTAAGAAAATTCTACCAGTGGTAAGTGTCTCTACCATCCTTTTCCAAAATATATAACACATGCTCGAAGCATGGCTTCGAGTGTTTAGATGGTTCTTTTTCTTTGTCCGTCAGTCTCAGGATGATAAGCCGTACTCATGTCTAATTAAGTACCCAAAGCATTCTGCATTGACTGCCTGAATCTGGATGTAAAATGACTGTCACGATCCGATATGATGGATATCCGTACTCTATGCTGTGAAACTATTTACTTTATATACAACCTTGTAAGTGTAACATTTCTCATTTTCATGTCATTTTACGACTCTATTAATGATCACTATTTATTTTAGTCCGATACGCGTTTACTTTTAATATTTACTTTTAAGCTAAATCGCGTAGACTAAAAATAATCAATGAATGTAAACGGTCATCAAATAAATTGAGGTATGCATCAACCAAGTGATATATAATTATTAAGAAGATAATTATGTACTTTGCGTATTTTATTTTTATTGGTTACGTAAAAGGTTTACGTTTCGCAATAAAAATAATACGTTTGGACACACCCCGGAAATACCTAAACTTATCTAGACTCAAACCAATACCCGCTTTTAAAAACCTTAACACAAAAATTTAATCAATTTTGTGCATATAACCCACTAGGGGCCGGTTAGGGGTCCAAAACAAGTAGGAAATCTTTCTAATGATCCTTACAAGTACTAGTACTTCCTCTAACTCATTAATACTTGTCCTAATGGTCTCCTATTAGTCATTTACACATTGGTTAAGAACCATTGTGCCTCTTGATTTCCTTTGTGTCGCGGATGACTAGGAACCAATACACAAATCCATAAGATTTGCTTTGCTAGCTAAAGAAGTCCAAATCTTGTACATCATGAGAGTAATTAAGAAATTACTAAATGGTTTAGTAAAACCATGTGTTAGCAACTAGGAAACTCAAAAACCACCTTCCTAAGTGCCAAATTTGGTTCGGTGTGGGTGGTTTTGTTGTGAAACCAAGAGAACTAACTAGCCTGTACTCCATCCCTATAAATAATATTCACTAAAGCCTCACTTATACAACATTTCCAAACTCTTAAAAAACTTCATCTTCTTGCTCCTCATTCGTATCACAAAACGCAACCAATCACACTACCTATTTGTCACATTTGCAGACCACGACATAAGCAAAGGGATGAATACAACGAAGTGCACAAGCTGGGTCAAACGAAGCCTTAAGGGCTTAGTACACACACACGTCCACTTCTTAATCATAAAGAGCTATATGGACCCTTGTAAGTCCCTCACAAACATTTTTGCAATTCATCAGTTTAATGTCGCCCTGATTTACTTAGACTTGTGTCGCGAAACCACAATAGGGCTTCACGCACCTATATAATTACATCGTTATATTGAGTGGATGCAAAACCTAATTAAAACCTAGCATGTACAAAGAAGGATTATGTCAATCTAGGCTTAAGTGCCCTATTATATAGAAAATAACTTGGACCTCAGACGTAAACACAATATACATTATAAACAAAATGGAAAGTAAAACTATACGAGTACATTCATTAATCAAACACACAAAACAAGAACACTAAGGAATAGTGTACGGCCAAACCATATCTCAGCCGTAGGTGCATGACAGCAACAACAACGAGCAACAAACCACTGACCCCTATCCTGCCAAAATATAAGCTCCACATTTTGGTATAACTAAAGCTCATTAACGAGTGGTCTTAAGAGGAATCTAAACATAACACGTAAACGTGCCACTAATGAGGCTTCTATGACGAGCCGTCCCACCGGCAGCCCCACCACAGCCAGGAGGGCCCAACAGGGTTCCCAAAGGCAGGCAGGGGGAGCGGGGGGCGGGTGGGGATCCTAGGGCTGACATCTAGAGATGCGAAGGGGGGCGCACGTCGGAGCACCGGCGAGGCTTATAGCGTGCGCACCAGGCGGCGGGGTGAGCAGGACCAGACGCATTGGCGCATCGAGGGGCGACCGTAGCAGGGACGGCGGCCGATAAGGGGGGAGGGGGGAGAAGCGGGCAGAGCTTCAAGCAGCCGGGCGGAAGGTTGCAGCGAGTAGGGAACGACGGGGTAAAGCGGTGCCAACCGTGAGAAAGGGGAGGAGTAGCAGGGAGAGGGAGAGCGTGGGTCAGGACGGCGCAGATTGAGAAGAAACTATAGCGCATATCAAGTGGGCGCCGACTGGATATCATCACGAGAGGCGCGGCGTCACATAAGGGCGCGTGCGAAAGAGAGTACAGCGCCGCAGAGAAGGGAAGACAGAGAAGAAACCCGGCGATGGGAGGGAGTGTCGGCGCGTCGACACGCGTTAATGGGTGGACGCGCCGATTCAAAGGGTTTGCACGCCAAGGGCGTGGGGGGTGGAGGAGTTCTTCTTATATTTTAGTACACTGTAATTTTGTAGTTATGTAGATCCTTTGTTATGCGTATGTTGGTTTTTTTTTTCCATCCTATATCTCCACTCTTTCATTCGTCTTCTCTTACCAAACTTCTCTCTCTCATCTTCATTTCTAATGAATTTTTTTTATTCTCTTGATAGCTTGTTCCTTTTTATCACATTTCAACATTAATGGGAGTACCCTACTAAACAAATAACAACTTAACAAAAAAAAAAACAAATATAACATATATAGAAAAGATCTAACAAAACAAAAATTAATAAAACATCCGTACACATATACTAAATCATCTTGCCTACACCCAAACACAACATGACATTACACGTAAAACAATTAACACACATTAGAAAAAAACAAACAGACCATCTATGAGCATACAACCTTTCACCAAGCAAAAACATAACAACAACCGAAAATGAGTATGATGTGTACTATACCAGCCATGATAAACACTCATCATGCTACCTTATAAAACTGCACACATAACTACTAGCTACGTAATCCTAATAACATTAACCATTAGTAACCATATATGCCAACCTTATACACACCCCAAATACTCAAACACCAATCAATTCTCTTACCCTCAACCAGAGTAACTAATATACTACCATACTAAAATGCCACAATCATTAACTCTACCAGAGAGTAACTAAAAACTACCAGCTACTAATCGACAATATTCTATTCCCTAACCAAATTACCACTAATATGCAGCCAGCATAATAACTATACCCTACCAGTAATAACTACTAAAGACCACCAATTTCCATTATCAGTAAAGCTTAAAACGGACTAATTAGTACATTAATCAAAACTAAAGGTTACAGTGTATCTAAATTGCTTATATTTTATAACCCTAGGCGACTAAAGTAAATATCTAGAACGCTTATGGCTCATATTTGTGATCAAAAGTAGCCAATAAAACCTTAAAGAATCAGTCGAATATTAATATAACTTCCCGACAATTAAACGGTTTAATTTCACACGACCTTAAATAAATAAGCACTATTTTCTTACATCTATCAGAAAGTCTCTCTATCTCCACTTTTCCCAAAAGCTATCAACACAATTTCAATTACATAATTACGTACACCACCACACAAGCTGCATAACACTACACATAACTAGCAAATTATTATAGTATTTATACATGCATCTTTAGAGCCTAAACTTTGTAGACTAAGACTGGCCGTTATTTTACCTTAGGTATTTGACCCGGTGTGATTCAATACTTGCGGATATCTATTATCAGAATACCAGAGGACTATTCACTCAGGATGAGTTCATAGCCCCTACAACAGATGTTTTAACATCTCTCAAACTCTATAAATCACAACTGCGATTTACAGCATCCTTGGGGTGAGCGAACATGCTTCTGTTTTACAAATGGACGCAGTGTACATTTTAATACTATGATTGACCGTGTTGCCTAAGGGTAGCGATAACCCACATAAGCTCTTTATCATTAGAAAGTCAATATACCTGAAGATTGGTCGAAGCTCAAATGTTATAGATAGGATCTATTTGGGATGACAATCCGCGTTTCGGGTGATTAGCTATCCACTGGGAACGAACGTATACCAGTCTCGGATTTGGATGGTTTCGGGTTAAACAACTCGATTCACCAAGGGCATTCATTGGCAATATAAATCTGCCATCACTGACAAAGTCGAAGCTTCAGTCGATCTATGACCTTAGGAAAACGTGATCACTTTTCTTTTATGATGTTTGATCGTGTTGCTAAATCATACACATGGAAATCTTGCGGTCCACTACTATTGATTAAACATAAAACCTCATGAATTCACCACAACCTTATGTCGAACGTTTTAAGCATGTATTCTTCTCAGTCAATAAAGGCACGAGGAGCGATGATACAATGGAAGTCAATAAATTGAAGAGTCCAACACTAAGATTGGGGATCATATTAGATTTGGAAAACATTGTCTATATACAACCGGAAACTCTCTCTTATATTTATCGGAATCTTTATTTACATTGTTGAACAATTTGAAGCCATGGGCTTATGTAACAAACAAGTATTTTGTTAATCCAATGTATCTTTTTCAAACGACACGTTTAGTAGTCGTTCTCAGAATCTTGTGCTATTGATCCATAAATGTAACGCCCTCGGATATTCAAACATTCCGCTGCGTGCTCAGATTTGAGGGTGTTACAGATTGGTATCAGAGCCAAGGTTATAGAGAACCAGGTCAAAAGTTTTGTCTGGACTATAACCATTTTCAAACACTGTTTTCACAAATGGGATTTGCGAGGGACATACATGCATTACTTGTTTACATCTAGCACATATATGCTTACATGACATGCATTGCTTTAGCATTAGTAGGGTACTAAGTGCTTACATGATTGATATACGTGTATATAAATGATATTACGTATATTACTATAAGATCTTTATTATTAAAGCTTACAGACATATCATATCGATCCTTCCTATAAGTAATACTTATATAAGTTATTTTGCTTTTTGCAGTAATCATGTCTTCTGCGACATCTGCTGTTACCTACACTTCCGTCTACACCGACTCTGAGCCCGGCAGAGCCTTCTAGGGAGCCGATGATGAGGAGGTATCTGAGGGAGGCATTCCACGGGTCATCGTATTAGGATACGACGGACTCCCGATACAGCCAGTAGCCCCACCATCACCAGATTACATACCAGGCCCAGAGGACCCACAGACACCGCCAGTTCCTCAGGACGAGGATGAGCATGAGTTTCCGGCTGAGGAGCAGCCATTACCTCCTGTTGATTCACCTACTGCTGAGTCACCCGGACATGTTACTGAGTCGGATCCCGAGGAGGATCCAGAGGAGTACGAGGATGATGAGACAGAGGATGGTCCGGTTGACTATCCTATGGACGGTGGAGATGATGGAGATGATGATGACGGCGACTCATCTAGGGATGACGCTGATGGTGAGGATGAGGATGAGGAGGATGAGGACGAGGAGGAGGAGGAGGAGCACTTAGCTCCGGCCGACTCTACTACTGTTATACCTGTTGATGAGCCTGTTTTCCCACCTGAGGGAACAGAGCCTGTCATACCACCACCCTCCACTAACATTACTATTGGGGCTAGGATTACCGTCCGGCCCCAGACTTCCATATCCCTTCCACCAGAGGCAGAGGTTGAGAGACTTCTGACCATGACTACTCCATCACCATCACCACCTATCTCACTATCACCACCCTCTGCAGGGGAGCGCCTTGCTAGGTGCATGGCCCCACCTGCACATTCACCACCTTTACTACCATCATCTGGGTGTCCAACCCAAATCCAGACACTCAGGATAGCATCCACTCAGGCTCTCATTGATGCAGTTACTGCCGCATTACCATCACCTCCACTACCACCCTTACAAACAATCTCTTTTACATTCCTCACAACCTGTTGACCGTAGGGATGATATTCCTAAGTCTGAGCAGCCTCCCCGCAAGAGGTTGTATTTGTCCACTATAGGCTCCAAATATGAGATCGGAGAGAGTTCTACTGCTAGACCTACCAGAGGTCGAGGGATAGATTATGGATTTGTTAGCACGGTAGATGCTGAAGAGAGGCGACAGGGGATTAGAGATGTTGGGTACGGGATTAGGGGTACTTGGGTAGATCCGGCAGAGGCAGTTCCAGAGATAGCACCTATGACCGTAGGAGAGGTCAATACTAGGGTCACAGAGCTTGCTGAGCTCCATGAGCATGATACACAGGACTTGTATACTTTACTAGAGGATGCTCAGGATAGTAGGTCTCGTATATCACAGCAAGTCGATATGACTCTCTAGGAGACAATATGGATGGTGGAGGAGGAGGCCTATGCTTCCCGAGAGGCTTGGGCTCACTTGATAGGATTGAGTCAAGCGACTCATCAGGAGCTTCAGACCCATCGTGATCATGAGTATGCACACGAGACCCATCTCCAGGCACACCAGACACAGCTCCAGCTGCAGAGTACTCTCATTCAGACACAGCATCAGGTACATGAGACTCGCTTTCAGATGCATCAGGCTGAGTTAGCAGCACTTCGAGAGACTGACCGTAGGCGTCAGGCACAGATGGTAGAGACTCTTCGAGTCATTAGAGACATGAGGCGAGAGATGAGCAACATGCAGGCCGAGTTGTTATCACTGCGAGAGCAGCAGAGGCGAGCTAGACAGTCAGGACCAGAGGCTAGGATTCCAGATCACCAGGATGCTTCTGGAGATGCTGACAGCCACATCTAGTGATTTATGTTATTTTATCTTGCTAGGTCATTGTACAGGCATGTTAAGTATTAGGGGTTTTCCCCGCTAACATAGCCTTAGATCTTTTGTATTGTATTATGTGTACTCCGACAACTATTTCATGTAAAATTTTCAAAGTTATGAATGAAATGGATGTGTTATGTTGTACTATATACCTCTCTTGTGTTGATATCTCATCTATACATTATTATATTCTGTCATATAACCTCATGTTTTGTCTTTTGTGATCTAGACAAATCATGGCACCTACGACCAGAAGAGGACCAAATACCCCTGTTAACAACACCAACCCAAACAACATGACTCCAGAATCCATCCAAGCAATGATTGACCAAGCTCTTTTGCGAAACTCCACCAATGGAGATGGAAGCCACAGTTCGCACGAGGATAACCGAAGGAACGTGCAAACTGCGCGCCCTTGTTTTTACGCTGACTTCATGAAGTGTCAACCTTTGAACTTCAAGGGGACTGAAGGCGTGGTCGGTTTGACTCGGTGGATTGAGAAGATGGAGTCAGTTTTCAATATCAGTGGTTGTGCTATTGAGAATCAAGTAAAGTTTGCCACCTGCACTCTGTTAGGTGCTGCTTTGACTTGGTGGAATGGTCAGATAAGAACCTTAGGTCCTGAGGCATATGCAATGACTTGGGAAGTACTCAAGAAAAAGATGACGGACAAGTATTGTCCGCAGGGTGAAATCAAGAAATTAGAAATCGAGTTGTGGAACCTAAAGGTCAAGGGAAACGATGTTCCAGCATACACTAAACGTTTCCAAGAGTTAACCCTGATATGTACCAAGTTTGTTGCCAAAGAAACCGAGAAGGTTGACAAGTACATCAGTGGACTTCCTGACAACATTTATGGGAACGTCAAGTTTGCCAGACCCAAGACGTTGGATGAGACTATTGAGTTGGCCAATGACTTGATGGATCAGAAACTCCACACCTACGCGGAAAGGCAATCTGACAACAAGAGGAAGGCTGATGATCCATCCAGAAACAACCATGGTCACCACCAACAACCCTTCAAGAGGCAGAATGTCGCCAATGTCTACAATATGGAGACAGGCGAAAGGAAGCCTTATGGGGGATCTTTGCCCAAGTGCCATCTCCACCACAATGGCCCGTGTACCTAGAGGTGCCACAAGTGCAACAAAATAAGGCACTTTGCTCGCGATTGCAGGAGTACAGGTAGCACAAATGTTGCTAATACTTAGAAGGGCAATGGGGCAGCTCCCAAAGGAAATGGTTGTTTTGAGTGTGGAGCACCAGGACATTTCAAGAGAGATTGTCCGAAGCTGAAGAATAAGTAGAGGAATAGAAGGCACAGCGGGTTTATGCAGTTGGGAATACAGAAAAGAGGGGAAATGCACCGGGAAACCCTGATGCCAATGTCATCACGGGTACGTTCCTCTTAAATAACCACTATGCATCTATCTTATTCGACACTGGTGCCAATAGAAGCTTTATATCCAATGCATTTAGTTCCTTGATAAACATCGCCCCAACTTCATTAGAAAATTGTTATGATGTCGAATTAGCTGATGGGAAATTAGTCGAGATAGACACTATTATACGAGGTTGCACCTTAAATTTCTTAGACCATCCATTCAACATAGATCTAATGCCTGTAGAACTGGGTAGTTTCGATGTCATTATCGGTATGGACTGGTTAAGAAGATGTCACGTCGTGATCGTGTGTGATGAGAAACTTGTTCAAATTCCATACGGGAATGAAACTTTAACTTTTTGTGGCAACAAAAGTAGCAACGGGAGAGAATCCCGGTTGATAGTTATCTCATGTTCAAAAGCTCAAGAGTACATGGACAAAGGATGCCATGTCTTTTTAGCACAGATATCCGCCAAGAAAGAGGAGGACATCGTTGAAAGAATACATATATGGACGTACCAATTGTCCGAGATTTTCCTGAAGTATTTCCCGAGGACTTGCCAGGTCTTCCTCCAGCTCGACCAGTGGAATTCCAAATCGACTTAATTCCAGGAGCCGCACCCGTAGCTCGAGCACCGTATCGATTGGCTCCATCCGAAATGAAGGAATTATCAGAACAATTACAAGAACTTTCTGACAAGGGATTCATAAGGCCTAGTTCCTCACCTTGGGGAGCCCGGTATTATTTGTCAAAAGATGGATGGGTCGTTCAGGATGTTGCATCCGAATATGTGAGTAAATAAACTGACAGTAAAGAATCGTTATCCACTCCCGAGGATCGACGATTTGTTTGATCATCTCAAGGATCCTGTAATTTATTCAAAGCTAAGATTGAGATAGGATATCACCACGCTAGATTACGAGAACAAGCATTTCAAAGACGGCATCAGAATCGGATTGGTCATTACGAGTTCCATGTTATGCAATTCGGGACTGGACAAACGCACCTGCGGTATTCATGGACCTCATGAACCGAGTGTGCAAGCCTTACTTGGATAAGTTCATAATTGTCTTCATCGATGACATAATTATTTATTCAAAGGATGAGAAAGAGCACGAAGAACATCTTAAGGCAATTTTGGAATTGCTTAAGAAGGAGAAGTTGTATGCCAAGTTTTCAAAATGTGAGTTTTGGATCCCGAAGGTACAATTCCTCGGTCACGTCATTGATAGCAGAGGCATACATGTAGATCAAGCCAAGATAAAATCTATCAAAGATTGGGCATCTCCTAAGACACCAACAGAAATTCTGCCAATTTTTGATCTTGCTGTGTTTCTATCGACGTCACGAAGGATTTTCAAAGATTGCTAAGTCAATGACGAAACTTACTCAGAAAGGAATCAAATTTGACTGGGGTGAAAAGGAAGAGAACGCTTTTCAGTTAATAAAGCAGAAGTTGTGCAGTGCACAATTCTGGCTTTACCTGAAGGAGCGAAGACTATGTGGGTCTATGTGATGCGTCCACACAAGGGTTTAGGGTGCTGTGTTAATTGCAGAGAGAGAAATGATTGCCTTGCTTCTCGACAAACTAAAAGTTCACGAGAAGAACTACAAGCCACTCTTGATTTTAGAGCTTGGGGTCGGTTAGTTTTTGCCCTAAGCTTTGGAGGACCACTATCTGTACGGAACTAGATGCACCATGTTCACCGACCATAAAAGCCTACAACACATTCTCGATCAGAAGGAGCTTAACATAAGACAACGCCGTTGCTGGGAATTACTGTGTGACTCGATTGTGATATTGTTATCATCAGGGAAAGCCAAACGTAGTGGCCGATGCGTTGAGCCATAAGGAATAGATTGAGCCATTACGGGTTCGAGCCTTAGTTATGAAAATTATCTTGGATCTTCCCAAACGAATAATAGAAGCTCAGATCGAAGCCCATAAACCAGAAAATCTTATGAATGAAGACGTAGGCGGTATAATCCGAAGGGATATACCCAAGGAAAGATTAGAACCGTGTGCCAATGGAACACTGTGTTTATACGACAGGAGTTGGATACCTTGCTATGGAGACTTAAGATCCGTGATTATGCATGAATCCGATAAGTCGAATTCATCTATCCATACCGGTTCCGAAAAAGATGTCACAAAGATGTGAAGAATTATATTGGTGCACAACATGAAGGCTGACATCACACGTTATGTTAGCAAATGCCTGACATGTGCAAGGGTCAAGCCGAACAATCTAAAGGCCACTCAGGATTGCTAGTACAACCAGAAATAGCCGAGTGGAAGTGTGATAATATCAAGATGGATTTTATCACCAAACTTCCTAGGTCGTTACAAGGTTTCGACACCATCTGGGTGATTGTGGATCGACTTACAAAATCTGCTCACTTCTTGCCAATAAGGGAGAATGATCCATTGGACAAGTTGGCAAGATTGTACCTAAACAGGATAGTGACAAGCCATGGGATACCTGCCTCAATTATCTGTGATCGTGATGGAAGATTCACTTCAAATTTCTGGAGATCATTTCAGAAAGCTTTGGGTACAGATATTAGTATGAGCACTGCGTATCATCCAGAAACTGACGGCCAGAGCGAGATAAGCATTCAAACTCTCAAGGACATGCTACGTGCTTGCGTGATCGATTTTGGCAAGGACTGGGTTAAGCATTTGCCATTAGCCGAGTTTTCATACAACAACAGTTATCACGCTAGCATAAAGGCCGCCCCTTATGAGGCACTGTATGGTCGCAAATATCGATCACCGGTGTGCTGGGCCGAGGTTGGGGAAGCCCAACTGATTGGCCCATAATTAATCAAAGAAACAACGGAAAAGATCATCCTGATCAAGCAAAGGATGCAAGCTGCACAGGATCGACAAAAGAGCTACGCTGATCGGAAATAATAGCCGATGGAGTTCGAGATTGGGGACAGAGTTATGCTCAAGGTCTCACCTTGGAAAGGAGTTATACTGTTCGGTAAGCGGGGCAAGCTGAACCCGCGATATGTCGGACCTTTCAAGGTGTTAGCAAGAGTTGGTAAGGTTGCCTACAGGCTGGAACTTCCTCAAGAGTTGAGCAGAGTTCACCATACCTTCCATGTGTCTAATCTGAAGAAATGTTACACTGACGAACCATTAGTCATGTCGTTAGAAGGAATTCATGTTGACGATAAGCTCCAGTCTATGGAAGAGCCCGTTGAAATTATGGAACGGGAGGTCAAACGATTGAAACGAAGCCAACTACCATTGGTTAAGGTTCGCTGGAACTCTAGGCGGGGCCCTGAGTTCACCTGGGAATGTGAGGATTCGTTCAAGGATAAATACCCACAACTCTTCATAAAACGGGCTTCGTCATCTACTACAAGGTCTTAAGCTTTAAGGACAAAGCTCTTCTAACGGGTGGAGACTGTAACATTTCTTAATTTTAGGTTACTTTATGACGTCTATTATTCCTTACTATTTATTTTAGTTTGTGACGCGTTTACTTTTAATATTTACTTTTAAGATAAATCGCGTAGACTAGAAATAATCAATTAATATAAACAGTCGTCAAATAAATTAAAGTTTGCATCAACCACGTAATATATAATTATTAATGAGATAATTATGTACTTTGTGTATTTTATTTTTTTGGTCACGTAAAGGTTTACGTTTCGCATAAAATTACATTTGGACGTTTCCCTTAGAAATACCTAGGACTACCAAGACTCAAACCAATACCCACTTTTATAACCTTAACATAAAACTTAACCAATTTTTGGGTCAAATGCCACTAAGGGCCGATTATACACACACATACATCTAGGAATCCTTAAAATCCCACTAATGATCCTACAAGTACATGTACATCCCCTAACTAATTAATACTAGTCCTAATTGTTCCCACTAAGCTTTTACACAATGGACAAAGACCAAATGACCTTTCTTTTGCCCATTTGATTTCAGCTACATTCGTGTATAGTATAATCTATACATAGATTTTCACAATCTAAGGAATATCTTGTATATATCTTGGTAATAGAGGTTGTACTAAGGTGGATTTAAACACAAACAGTGTAATTCAACTAGGGAAATCTCAAAAACTACTAGAAACTATATGGCCAGGTTTGGTTTGTTTAGGACTAAGAAGAGTTAACTAGCTTCCTTGCCTATAAATACACACTCACACATACACTTGAACACTTCTTAACTTACATACCACTTACAAATTACGATAACACCTTAACGTTTTCTCTTATTCGAGACATCAAAACTCTAGCAAAACCCTTCCTTTAATCTATTCGAGCCCACAGACCTTTAGTCATCATACAGTTTATTAAAAAGGGTTATACGAGCTAAGGGTTAGCGATTTAGACATCCACTTCTTAACCTCTCGAGCTCTAGGACCATTGTAAGTCTCACTCGACTCAATAAGATTCATAGCTTAGTTTTCGTTTGATTCCTATACTAGTGTCGCGGCCCATATAGGGTCACGTAGCTATACATGTTCATGTTATACTCGTGTGGTACTAAGACTTATTAAAACACATGTACAAAGAAGTTAAATAAGTAACAAAGACTTTAACCGTTTTCGTCCATAGATAAACGAAACCTAGGGCACGAACAAACCATTTTTATAAAAAGATACACGTAAACCTTTCGAGTAAATATAACATTTGGCCTTGGGAAGGAATACTCGACACACTTTTACATGTGCATGTAGTGAACAAAGTCTAGATACGAGCTAAATCGATGACACATAGTCACTAGATCCTTAATTCGAACTATGTGTACGCTAGGAATGATAAACGGGCTACAATGGGCCTTAAACAAATCAATCAAAACCCACGTTTGGGCCCAATAGGCCCAACAGCCCAAGAATGGGAACCATAGCTTATCAATAAGCCATTCGAGCTTAATAATAAGATAGGAGCACTAACCTAACCAACTTGGGTCTTGTATTACTACTTGAAACCAACCCGAACCCTTACCGGGCTCACTAGCCCACAACTAGGCCCAATTCAAGCCAATAAGCTCATGATAAGCTCGGATTACTTACCAGTGGACTTGTTTGAGCATTGATAGGCTTAATGGGTCCAAGAAAGTCTAACGGGATCCTTTATGCTCTCGCGACCAAGGTCATGCAACTTAAAAAACCAAAACAAACCATTGATGGGAATCACGGCCATTGGCTAAGTCTAAAGGTCCATAAGCCACAAATAAGCCTTGACTGCTTATTCGTGAGCTTAGACCGCTTATTAACTTTGTAATAAGCCTAGGAAGACTAATGGACCTAAATGGGCCTAAAAGTCCATTATCGAGTGCTTATTTGCTTATTTAAATAAGATGAAACGAAACAGACCCTAAAGCACTAAATAAGCCCAAGAAATAAGTTAGATAAACCTAAGGGACCCTTAAGGTTCTATACGGGTTGAGTTATTAGGCCCGTAAGCCCAATAAGCTCGAAATAAGCTCCAATAAGCTCCTCGAGCTTATTTTAAGCTTAACAGACCCACATGAGCTTGTTAAAGGCTTTTGGACTTATTAAAATCATTTTGGACCTTTAAAAGCTAAACGGACCTTAACGGGCCCAATAGGCCAGTTAAAGCACATAAAATAAGCTCGAATAGGTTATTTATAAGTGAAAAACAGATTTTAAACTTATTTGACTAACAAAAAAAGAAATGCCACTTGTTGAGTTTTAATTGGAGCTAAAATGAAATTTTCGCAAATCGAGGGACTAAAAATGTACAATTTGAAACATAAATGATTAAAGTTGTCATTTTCGAACTATAAATAAGGTGAGGGGCTGTTTTGAGCATTCTGGAAACATAGGGACTGTTGTGAAACAATAAGGACCTAAATTGAAACCTTGTAAACTTAAAGGACTAATTATGTAATTATCAAAACTAAAGGGGTTTAAAGTGTAAGTGTTTATATTTTATAAACCTAGGGATTAATGTGTAATATCTAGAAACTCAAGGGTACCTTGTAAACAATAGTGAATTTATGAAACACTTAACGAGGTAGTCGAATAGTAATATATTCGGACAGTGAACGGGTTTTATTAACGATTTAATAAACACGTATATTTATTAACAAGTTATACGTTTTCCAAGAGACATCGTAATTATAAATTATAAATACGTAAATCATAAAACCACAAAACTTTAAATTTAAAATATGTTTAAGTGTACGCCACCACACAAGCGATAACAGTATATATAAACTAACAATTTATTGTAGTTTACACATTGAGTCTTTAGCCTAAAAATGTAGACTAAGACTTGGCCGTATTTACTTAGGTATTTGACGGTGTGATTCATACTTGGATTTCTATTATCATTTTCAAAGGACTATTCGCTCAGGTGAGTTCATAGCCCTATGTTTTACAATTATTTAAATGATTTACATCCTTGGGGTGAGAATCATGTTTGTTTTACAAATTGGACGCAAGTGTTCATTTGTTTTCAATGATTATGTGTTTGCTAAAGTAGCGTTAACCCATGAGCACCTTTATTCATGAACTGTCAATTCTGGATTGTAAGCGCAAATGCTTATAGATAGATCTATTTGGGATGGACAATCCCCGTTGGGTAATTAGCTATCACTGGAATCGTACGCTATACCATTTTCGAATTTTGGGATGTTGGTTAGAACATCATTCACGGCACTCTTGGAATATATCGCATTCATACATGTCGAGGCTTCAGTGTCAAGAGCTTTAGGATAACGTGATCACTTTTTTATGATGTTTGCATGTGTTGCTAAATCATACCTTGGAAAATTTGCTAGTCCTACTATTGATTTACATAAACCTTTGAATTCACCAACATTATGTTGGACGTTTTAAGCATGTTTATTAGGTCAATAGGCACGAGGTGCGATGATACATTGGAGTTCTATAATTGAAGAGTCAACACTTAAGATTTTAAGGCGGTCTTAAATACATTTGGGAAAATTGTTATAAACCGGAATCTTTATTTATATTGTTGAACAATTTGAAGCCATGAGCTTATGTAACAAACAAGTATTTTGTTAATCCAATGTATCTTTATTTTTCAAACGACACGTTAATAGTCGTTCTCAGAATCTTGTGCTATTGATCTATAAATGTATCGCCCTCAGATATTCAACATTCTGCTGAGTGCTCAAATTTGAGGGTGTTACAAGTAATATCGGAGATGGAGTCAAAATAGCTGGTGAAGTAATAGGATCTAGTGATAGGTAATTCCTTAGCATAAAATGCTTGTACGTCCTTCAAACAAGGATTATTGTAGAAAGACGAGAATACTACTCGGATTATATTATTTGTAGAGTTTTCCGAAGAGTTAAAAGATCTGCTTCCCGCTGAAGCTGAGAAATAATCCGATGAGACCGAAATATAGTTAAGAATATTCATAGATGAAAAAGTATCCTCAATATCGGAAGTAGTACGGTTGGGAGAAGACATCGTTCTATTAACAACCTAGTTGTAAATAACATAAGTTATTTATAGTATAATAGTTATGTATCTTTACATACTGATCCGGAATGTAGTGGCATGGAGGACTTTGATCCGGAATGTAGTTTTCTATAACCATGGCGCTGATACCAATCTGTAACACCCCCATTTTTACAATATAGCAGCGGAAGCTAATATGGGGTATTACTTCATGGAAACAACAATCATAATCATAGAAAAACGGACCCAAAAGAGGACGTTCTGTTCAAAAGATACGTTATCATCATTTCATTCAGAGTTTTACAAAGGCAATCCAAAATTTGTTTCATATAATGTGATTGATACAAAGTTTTAGCCATCTTCATGTCCATGCCACTCCGTGCCGTATATTGCTCAATAACCTGAGATAAACATGCTAAAAAGTCAACACAAAGGTTGAGTGAAATTCATAGGTTTGATAAACAGTTTGAATACAAGTTATAGTGTAATAATTGTACAAACACAATTATTATGAAAATGTTATTGTTATGATCTTGGGTCACGTTATTATATACCCGTTATTTGTAATAATTGCAACGAATGCAATTATCATAGTAACCGTGTATTACAACGTTATTGTCTTGTTTAGTCTATTTGGTCTTGTCTTGTATAGTATAGTCTGGTCTAAGCTCAAGGCACACAACTGACTAGTATTTATTATTACCCAATATATGATGTGTAATATATTTAGAGATCAATGGCCCTTTCGGGGGTTGTAGGTAATTGCCATTATACTATTGAAATTCAAATATTGTGTGTTTGGTTACCTATCGGCTAACACAAAACAAGATTTCGTCAATCACGTTAGATCTATCCTACGATATTCGTGTTCACCCGAAGTGATTAATGGTCCATGTTATGAGGACCTTTTGGCATAAAGTAACTTAGGACATTTGTGGTAATTTAGTATATCAGTTTGCATATAACATGTAATAATACTTGTATCCTGGTTTAAGCATGTATAAGTATTTGAAAAGTATACATTGTTATAGTATACCGAGTATGTAAAGAATTGTTACTTAATCGTTTATATTTGTTATTTGCAGTAATTATCGAGTAGTTGGCAAAAGATGGAGAAAAATACGTGTTTTGAAGCATAAACAAAGAGTTTTAGAAAGTCGCTGATTCTTACAAAAATACGGCGTATCATTCAAGAAGTATACGCCGTATCTAAAGACTTTGAAGAACTCAAGACCATTACCTGACTTTGAAAAATACGCCATTGATACGCCGTATATGATACTTTGGTCAAAAATCAAGAAAAACACATTTTCAGCCAATACTTCGTATCCAATAAATCGGAATGGCGTATTGGTCAATACGCCGTATCCAAAAATCGAATATGGAGTATCTAAATTCCTGCGCAAGAATTTTGGAATATTTTATTCTTGTAGCCCACGCCAAGTCATCCAATACGCCGTATTGAGCTTCTCAATATGCCTTATCGTACCGACTACCAGACCCTATATATATAGACGACCCTAAACTCAATTTTAGGTATGCAAGTGAATTCCTAAACCACCAAGTCGACACAGAGACGATAAAGGAGCCTAGAAGGTCAGAAAAGAGCCTCAAGATCATAGGAAAACTCTTGTAATCTTCACACAACCAAATACGCGTTCGATTAAGGTTTCTTTATTTTAATCGCTCATATATCAAACCGTGTGTATTTTTACAATGCTATCGGCTGATACCTTTAGGTATCAGCCATGTTTATGAAGATCTAAAGTTTTGTTTGTTTATCTTGATTGCTTAATTTATCGTTGATTGTTGTTTATGTTTATCAATTTATATTTGTTTACGTGCTTAAGTATGCGACCTATCATTCAACTGGGTCTAGTCCTACATATTTAATGCGCTACAACTTCAGTGTTGTTTGGGCGTAGGCTAAGAGTCCGGGATAGCTCTCCATATTGTAATTTATATATCTAGAATCATAGGATCACAAATATTGACCTATCCTTGCCTTTAGTTTAGTGAGCTTAGTTGAGCCATAAGGTGACCTTGGTATCAACGAGTACGTTCTTATTCCATTGGTAAGGACTAGGATAGTGGACTACTAGTATATAAAGAGCCGTTAAGCAGTAAGTGGGTAAAGTCTCAATGAGCTAGGGTTTAGTAAGAGCACCATTATTAATCTCCTAAGATAGATTATAATCAACAATTGCTTGCTTTATGCGGATACATCTAATTATGACAGAATTAGCATGTCTAGGTCTTAGGAAGAAGTACCGCCTAAGTATAGGAATGATATGCCCTTCGAGATAAGTCAATCATTGCACTAAATAAACAAACCTGCGTTTTATTGGATTATTCGGGGTTGGTACGTTTTCCTTACATTAGTTCTTGACCGTTCCTCTATCGTTTGTTTGTCTTGTTGTGTGTGTTTACTGCTTTACTTGTCATCAAAACCTTAGGTTAGATACACAAAACCATGCCAGTCTCTCAGGCTGAAACCCCCTTTTTGAATTAGTTTTAGATTTAACTTAGATAACTAAAATACTTATAGAATTAGGAGTTAACGCTCTCGCTCTTAGTGATCGAGACCCTACTTACCAACGAAGCTACATCTTGACCGGGTACACTGCCCGTTAAAGTGTTGTTTTTAGGTATAGTCGGCATAAAATAAATAGTAAAACTTGATACATAAAATAACACCTACACAACGACACATCAAGTTTTTTGGCGCCGTTGCCGGGGAGTGAAAATTAATCTTGATTTTTATTTGATATTTTAGTTTTTAACATCAGATTAGATCTAACCATTAGGATTAGTGTAATTTAGATTAGTGTATATTCTTGTATATTCTGTAAATTTGTCTTTAATTGTTTGCTTGTAAATTTGTGTGTTTAATTTAATTATTTTTCTAATACACTGTTCTGGTCGATAACCCGATACGACGTATCCACTACCATCGGATACGACGTATCCAACTCTCTGTCCAATACAGTGTATTCATCCCAACAGATTAATATGACGTATCTACTTCCATTGGATACGGCGTATCGATCATCTGGAACAGAAACTGAAATTTTGGTTTTCCTATTTGATTTTCATGCCAAATTTTTTTACCTTTCTTCGGAACAAATCCTACTGATTGTTTATCCCTTGTTTCAGGTAGTGCATGACAAGGAGTTTTACTAACGAACTATTTACACCTTACAAAGAACCTGAACGAGAATTTTGATCATCAAGGAGACACTTCAAGACTCTAAGTCTTGACAAATTGAGATCGCCTGATTTCAATCTACTTTCTGACCAAGAATACTTAGAGGAAGAAGAAGCGGAAGCAATGGCAGAAACCATGGAGCAATACATGAGCAATACCCGAACAAACTGTGGATCAGGAGTCTCTAGGCCTAAAATTGATAACAAATATCAATTTGAACTGAAAGGACACTTTCTTAAGGAGCTTCGAGAAAACACATTTAGCTGTTTGGATAACGAGGATGCAAATAAACACATTGAGAAAGTTCTTGAAATAGTTGACTTATTCCATGTTCCTAACATCACTATAGATTAACTAATGCTCCGAGTCTTCCCTATATCCTTAACTGGAGTCGCAAGTCATTGACTGAGAAACGAACCAACTGGTTCAATCAAAACTTGGGAAGACCTTAAGACTAAGTTTTTGAACAAATATTGCCCACCTGGTCGAACTGCGAAGAAAATAGAGAAAATCAACAACTTTCAGCAAGAGCCAGATGAAACCCTTTATCAAGCATGGGAGCGCTTTAAAGAACTCTTGATGAAGTATCCTCAACACTATTTGATTGAGATGCAGGGGGTAATTTTGTTCTATAATGGGTTGGATGTTCTAACACGACAAATTCTTGACTCAAGAGGTGCCGTTCCAACTAAAACTACTGCAGATGCCAAAACGGCCATCCAAGAAATGGATGGATACTCTAAAAAATGGCACAATGGAACATCTAGAGGAAGAAGTATTGAGACTTCTAACGGACTGGCTGCTATACAAGCACAACTTAACAATCTAGGAAGGGAGATCAAAAAGGTGAATGAAAAAGTTTATGCAGTACAAGTAGGATGTGAAAGGACCCTATTACACCAAATATTTCCCACTAAAAGAAGAAGAGAAAACCCTAGAAGAAGTTTACTACACGCAATTTGGTGGACCTTTTCAAGGAGGGGGATATAGAGCAACAGCTCCAGGGTATTATCAAAGGAACAACACAAATCCTTCATACCAAGAAAGAAGGCAATCTATGGAAGATACCTTGAGCAATTTCATGAGTGAATCAGCAAACAGACACGAGGAAAACTCTAACTTGATCAAAGAAATCTGAGCTACGACAGATGCTGCCATACAGAACCAGGGAGCATCAATCAAAACTTTAGAAATACAAATCGGGCAAATGAGAAAGGTACTGCCGGGAAGAGGATTTGGAAGCCTACCAAGCTCAACTAAAACAAACCTGAGAGACCAAGTCAAGTCGATTTCAACCACTATCGAAGTTGATTCATACTTAATACGCCGTATCTACTAGACAATATGAGTCAAGACAAACGACGGTTCCTTTTCCAAGTCGTTTGGATAATCATTATTATGAAGATGAAGAGGGGAACTATGGACCAAAATTCATGGAAGCTTATGGGGCTTCACATATTAATAACACCATACCCCGAAAGGAGAAAGACCCAGGGAGTTTCACTCTACCTTGCTTTATTAATAATACTTGCTTTGACAATGCCCTTGTTGACTTAGGAGCTAATGTTAGTGTTATGCCTCTCTTGACCCACCGTAACTTAGGATTAGGTGAATTAGCTCACACTAAACTAACAGTGGAATTGGCAGATAGGACAGTGAAATATCCAAAAGGAATTGCTGAAAATGTACTATAGGAATTGGTAAATTTACTTTCCCAGTAGACTTTATAATTCTTGATATGCACGAGGATATCAAAGTACCCTTGATCCTCAGAAGACCATTTTTGTCTACCGCCCGTGCTAAAATTGATGTTTACAAAAGAAAGATTACTTTAAGGGTTGGGGAAGAAAAGATTATTTTCAAAAGTGTTAAACCTACTAGTAGTATAATTAAGAGGGTCTATATGCTAAGTTTGAGAGAAAGAATGGAACTTGATTTAGAAGCTAGGCTTATGGGAGAGACTTTGGTGTTGAATAGATCATTAGACCCTTTCTTGGAAGATTACATTGAATTAAATGATCTAAATGAACCATTTGAGCTTAGAAGAAATCAAGGTGATGATTTAATGCCCACCATTGAGGAAGGTGAGGTAATTGAGGAATTTAGAACTAGGGATGAAGATCTTGATACTGGAATTAATGATTACCCTAGTTATTGCGACGATGATAAGAAAATCCATATAGATTGTGCTCACAATTTAAAGTTTTCATGCATGATAGGATTTGAATTTACTCACGCTAACTTTTTCCCATTATTGTATGTCAATGTGATGTCTAAAAAGTTTCATAATTCAATAATGAAAGATAAGATGGTGTACAAAGGGAATAATGTTGTAGGAGCCTTAATGAATGTGCCTATTTTTGTTGGAACCTTTTCTATTATGACTGACTTTGCAGTTTTGGAGGATATGGATGCTTATCGTGATGAAGGAATGGGCGATGTTATTTTTGGGGAACCATTCTTAAGAGAAGTTGGAATTAAAACAAAACGATTCGAAGGAAGGATTACCATTTACAATGGTGATGATAAAGTAACTTACCAAATGGTGCGATCACATCCGAGGTTTAAAAACCACACTAATGAGCAATGCAACAAAATCCCACCATTACTGAAGGTAAGTGAAGTGGATAAGAAGAATGGAATCTCGCATGCATACCAAAAGCTTAAGGGGTTCTACAAAGGAGTTTTGAATCTAGGACCCAATTACATTCGAGATGCGAAGATGGAAGAATGGCTCACACGCGGGCACATTAGCGTGCATGAGATGGAGTGAAAAGGAAGCTGAAGAAAAGTCTAACTTAAAGACTTCGCTGTAAACAAAAGTGCTTCCCGGGAGACAACCCGGATTGTTATTTAATTTTGTTATTGAGTCTGTCTTCCCAGACATCAATACGGCATATCCGCTCCACACCATACGCCGTATTGATTGTCTGGACGTTTTTAGTCTTTATTTTTATTGCACTTTAAAAAAACATTATTGTCATATTTTGAATACGGCGTATTCACTAAACTGATACGTCGTATCCACCAGACTAACCCATATTTAGTTTGTTTAGTCTAGTTTAAATTAACCGTAGGCACCAAGATAGAAATGTACTTGTTCTTCCTATATTTTATACAGGACCTCGTGAAAGAAATATCGACGAAGTTGGTTGAATGCATATTTTCTAGAATTCTATGTGTGTGCTATTCGTGCTAGGATTCAGACGCTTTTTTAGCACACAATCTTGCTCGTAAACGTAACTTGGAGAATCTACTGAGCAAATATCAGGGGAGTTTCTCATTCTAATTCTTTTTAAATTCCCGTATTTAATGTTTTACATATACGACGAGGATGTTGTATAATTCAAGTGGGGGGATGGAATTAGAATGTTTACTTGTCTTATTTTTCACACTAAAATGCTTAAATTATGCTCAAATTTAAAAAAAAATCAAGCATACTTTGTGAAATTACATGTTACATAACCCGCACACAATAACCCTTGTTAGATATTATGAGGATTTTTAGCCTTTTTGTTTCCAAATGTTCACCTAAATTCCACAAAATATGAGTGTATCAGTGATGTTGTAAACTTTACAACTTGGCTTGGTATATCACTCGAGACCATAATAATGAGTATTATGGATTTAATTAGAGTAACTTGTTTAAATTGGTAAATCTTTGGATTACACCCAAATCGCCTTTACATGTTGCTTATTAACTAACTATACTGGTTAGTTAACCTCCCGTTTAAACCCTTTTCCACCCTCATCTTTAGAGTGATGATCTACTAGAAAAACCCGTAGAGCCAATCCTTTAGGAATTTACACCAACTATTTGTTTCGTTACACCCTTACACCTTAACCTACCCTGTTATATTAAGTTTAATTTACAGTTGCTAGTTGCTTAAAGTGTAAAGATTATGTTTCCTGAGTCTTGTGTCATTTTCTATCTTTGGTGCGGTTGGAAATTTGCACATTGAAAATGGGAATGTATATTAGTAGTCAAAACTCATGTGATTTTACTGTCGTCACAATTATTGGTGAATCCGAAGAACAAAGGAACTATCAAATAAATTATCTGGAATTATTATGATCGTGAAAATGGTGAAACTACATCGAGATTTGAAGAATAGTTGAAAAAAAAGAGAAAGAAAGTTTGAAGATAATCGTTTCGCAACTACCAAAGGAATTACATAAAGGATCGATTATTCGTTGATACATCTAAAAAATCAATGATATAGAGTATTGTACAAAGTGGAAGATATCTCCACTTACCTTGTAGAGCATGTAAAGTTTTAGGATGATTGGGAAGTTGACCGTTACGGGAATGCCAACTTAGGTTGTTGTTTTTTATCGATGATCAAGACGTTGTAAATAGTTGTGTCTTTATCATGGTAACGGTCGGGAAAAAAGTATCTAGCAACTTGTATCCTAAGTCTTAATCTATTTGTTTCTTGATTTTTATTTAACAACAATTTACTTCCCTCCCACCTAATGATTAGCCGCTGGTTTTACGCGAATGAGGACTTGTTCGAGCGTGCATGTCTATTTTGTCGTTACGGCCATGTATGCATGTCTTAGCTGCCTCGTTGGTTTATGACTTTTGGTGAAAGATAGAAAGTTCCTACCCTATATCATTCTTCATCCTAACAGTTGGTTAAATTTGAATGGGGATGTGATTGAACACACATGTCTATTCCGTCGTTACGGCCATGTATGTGTGCTTTAGCTGCCTTGTTGGAATGGTACTTCTGGTAAAAGATTGTAGATTGATCAACCGTACGCCTTTCCATACAAAAACCTATATTTACCTTTAAAAACTTGTTACTCATTGGCTTTAGTGGTGGAGATGTGTATCCTTGCCAAGCTTATGATAGAATACTCGTCACGACCGAGCAATTGAGCGAATTAGTTACATGTTACCACATAGATTAGTTAAGTGATTTGAGTGTTTTCATCTTCCTATTTCGTGAGGTGTTTGGTTGTGTACTTGTAATAGATAGAATAAATGCTTTAACGGAAAATATCCTTATGGATACAGTTTTATAAACTTCTAAAGGCTACTTGAGGACAAGTAGGATTCAAGTGGGGGATATTTGATGACATCAAATAACGTCTATTTTATAGCATCATTTATCCCATGTTATTAACCCATTTTGTATAGTTATTACAAAGAATTGTTACTTAATAATTTATATTTGAGAATTGCAGTAATTATGGAGTAATTGGTGAAAGTTAGCAAAAGACGCGCATTCTGGAGCTTAAATGAAGATATTTTGAATATTACTATTCTGAAGACCAATACACTGTATCCATCAAAAAAGATACGGCGTATCCGTTCTTGCACTCACCAAAGACCACAGAAGGATAAAGATCAATACGCCGTATCCAGAAAGACTCAATATGCCGTATTCAAGATATAGTATTTAAATATTATGGAAGATATCAAGCGTGGTCTCTACTCCAAGAAATCCCCAATAAGCCGTATCCAACACTTTGATACGCCGTATCCAATCGACTTCCAGACCTTATAAATAGAAAACTCAAAAATGATTTTTTGGTATGCTAAATCATATTCTCGATACCTAAACCATAAAAGTTGATTTTCTAAAGAGCAGAAGAGGTCGAGCAACGTTATCAATTCCATAGGAGACAATGTGTAATTCCATATACTTTAGTAATCGTTCAGTTTTTGGTATCATTCATTAACTCGGTTAGTTTACCTTGGCCGAATAATTACTCTTGTATTTATTATGACATTTGAAGGCTAATACCTTCAGGTATTAGCCATAACTATGAAGATCTTAATGTTTGGTATTTTTTTTCTTGATTTCTTGATTTATCGTTGTATTCTTGTTTATGTTTATCAATTTATACTTGTTTACGCTCTTTTGTAAGCGACCTATCATTCAACTAGATCTAGTGAAGCGGGCCAAGTAGATCTAGAGTCCGGGATAGCTCTCCATATAGCGATTTATACATCTTAAATTATAGTTACATAAATATTTTCCTTCTAAGTCTGTGTCTAGGATACGCTTCGGGCTTAACTAGTTAACTGGATATTGCCAATGGTTTATTGATCGTGTTGACTAGCAGGTGACCTAGATAATTCAACAAGTAATGTTCTAATTCCATTGGATAGTTGGATAAGGGGACTACTAGTGTATAAATTGCCATTAAGCGGTAAGTGGGTAAAGTCTCTATGAGCTAGGGTTTAACAAGATCACCATTGCTTTAATCCCTAAGATAGATTATAATCAGCAAATAAGGTTGCTTTATGTGGATGCTTTATGCGGATGCTTTAATTGTAACAGAATTAATGTGTCTAGGTCTTAAGATGATGTAACGCCTAAGTCTTAAGAATGATATGCCACATCGAGAGAAGAAATCATTGCACTTAATAAACAAACCAACTTTCTAATCGAATTAATAATGGTTATTACAGTTTTCTTATATAAGGTTCGACCGCTCTTTTATCTTTTGTTAATTAGCTTGTGTGGGTAAAAGTGCCTTGAATTGATTGTAGTCACCAACCAAACCATGCCAGTCTCTTAGGCTGAAAACCCCCTTTTTCCCGTTAGAATTAGGATTTAGACTGACATAGGTTTAACATAGGTTTAGAATAGAATAGAATTAACATAGAATAGAATTAACATAGAATAGATAACCAAGATATATTTAACCTCGCTTCAAGTGTTCGACACCCTACTTACCACGAAACTACTACCGATCGGGTACACTGCCCGTTAAAGTGTTGTTTTTGGTTTAGTCGACAAAATATAAATTTAAAGCTTGAATCAATAAAATATACACCACACACAACGACACATCAGGTAGTATGAAGACTATTACAAGTCCCCTAAGAGTATATTAAATGAAATTGAAATATCTTAAGAGGGATCAACCATATTAGGGGTAAGGTAGTATGAGGACTGTAACCGATGGTATCCTTTCTACACACTCGCGTTCCCTAGACGTTTATGCCAATTTAATATCTTATGGCTAGTTTTCTAAAGTCTAACGCACACATCCATCACAAGAAGCAACATTAAAATGATCTACAATCTAAGTTCCATACAATCATAAGTAAATACAAGGGAGGGTTTAACCTAGCATGTTATAAAGAAAACAAGAACATAAATCAATCAAACAACACATAGACATATTGAATGATTAAATAAAAACAATCTTACTTGATTAAAACATGGATTAAAGGTAGTTACAATTTTTGAGGCCCTAAAGACGACCTAAAAGCTGCTACAATGATCAGGGTTAGTCTCCCAAAAGTTATACAAAGTTACACCCACAAAACCCTAAAAGCAGTTTTGTATATATAGGAAAAATGACTCTACGACGTCGTTTTGAAGCCATGACGCCGTTGCCACATCGATGGTTCTAGATCCACTTTAAGGCGGCTACGCATTGACGCCATCACAAAATATTTAACATCGTCACCTTGAAAATCACGACGCCGTCGCTTTATACTGGCGACGTCGTCTTCATGCTCTGTCTGCGTGGTTCTTCAAAATACTTGTTGTAGAGTTGTAGTCTTGTCTGTTTCTTCTCCAAATGAGCCCAAGTCACGTATATTTCCTCTAAATGTCATCCAAGTGCTAAAAACCTAAAAAAATGATTAAGAACAAAATTTAGGCATATTTGCATGATTTAGGGGGTTAAATAACCCTAATATAGTGTATAAAATGACACCTCATCAAATACCTCTACACTTAGGATTTGCTTGTCCTTAAGCAAATGGGCTTTTCTACATAGACAATAGCAATATTGGGGGCATTTAACCTACTCTTTAAAAGCAATTTACAACACAACCTTCTAGACCTCGTAATTAAAAGTACAAAAAGCATATACTAGCACCTCACATAAGTGTCTGGATTCTCTCTTTCTTTCGGGTTTATAATAAATTATAACAACTACGGAAAATGGAAAATTAACACTCATTACCTGTCATAGCATATAATTACCATAGCCTTGGTAAATGATCAAACCTCTATCGCTAGGCGCAAGTACTGGTCATTTCTATCAAAGAGGGATTTTAAGGGTTATGGGGTGTAGGTGTGTTGGTCTCTTGGAATCTGATATAAGGTTTATCAAGTTAAACTAATCAGATTCCATGGCAACAAAGTGAGTTTTAAACAAATATATATGAACAATATAAAACAAGTTTAAAATACACAAAAGTACTTTTCAACATAGACTTTTATTAGAATCAAATAAAGAATCTATGACACACCTTGCTTGTAAAAAAGCAAGGTGGTTGAATGACAATTGGGGTGTTATCTCCTTCGAACTTAAACTCTAACCAAAGTTAAGAGAGTAAGAAAATAAACTACTTATGACTAAACTGAAGCTTCAGCTTCAATAGTACAGTTCAATTTGTTTAAGAGATAAATAAACTCTTCAATGTGTATCACATTAATTAGAAGAGATAACATTTACTCTGGGTATCCCTTTCCTTTTATAGGCAAAGGGATTAGGGTTTACAAGTTAACCTAAAACACATGTCAAGCATTAAATGGGTGGTTGAGCTACCATTTAATGTATACATGCTTTATAGTTCCAGGTACAGTCCTTTAAGGAAAGTTGATGTACGTCTATACCAACTTTAGAAGTAACATTTCCCAAGGAGATTGCTTTATTCTTTTTGACATAAAGCAATCTTTTTCCCGCCTTGTAAACCTTCTAGAAGTGAAACAACATGTTTCAACTTCTGTTAAAGAGATAGACAACGTTCAGCTTGGAATTATCAACCAAGCTGAACTAAAGCTCTTTCCAAGAGTCCTTCTTCAGTTTCTGTACTGCTACATACACTGAAGTGAAGATGCTTCCTAATCTTCTAAGGACCTAAAGAGCTGACGCTGAAGAAGCTTCAGCGACTCAAGCTGAAAGACATCAGCTTGAGAAACACTTAGGGGATTTTATGTTTAAGTGTACTGAAAGACTGAAGGGATCAGGAACTTAACCTAACAATCTCCCCCTATTTGAATATACAAATAGCCTAAGTTAAAATCAGATGTTAGTAAGCAAAACAACTTCTTCTTACATAACTAATATAAATTGAACAACATAAACTGATAACCTTTCATTCTAACTTTTATTACATTACATTTACAAAAGATAAAGTTATTATAAAAGATTACATTCTACTGCCTCAGCTGCTCAATGACCCTTATCTGCTTGAGTGGGTTTAAGTTTCTCTTATCAATTTTAGTAAGCAGAAAAGAGTTGAAGGTCCTGGCATGATCATTCAGTCTAGGACCTTGATGTCATCTAAAGAAGATTTCTTATACAGTGTATAGCATGGTATTCGAGAAATCTTTCGGATCTTCAATGGCAACAAAATCTTGTCTATGGTAAGAGTTGAACATGATCATACCAAGGATAGGTTCATTTAGCACAGTACCAGGCAAATGATCTTTATACTAAACTGATGACTTAAGCCTTTTGTTTTCTTTGAAGTGGTCATGGATGTCATCAGCATGTTTTCTTTTCTTGTTTGCGAGATCATTTAGTTTGTCAAGAGGGTCCTGTTTGCTTAGAGGAATATCCAAGTTTATACCCAGTTCTGCTTTAGTCGTGTAAATGTAATCCATTCTTGTACCTATATGTTTATAGATGATTTCCCATCCTTTTCTAGTTCTGTTAAGACATGCTTTCATTACTTATCTCCATTCGCCAAGATGCAGATCACTGGCTTTGAAATTGGGAATAATTTCACTTGTACCATCCTCTTTGTACACTTTGAGTGTAATTGGACCCTTTCTGGTCAAGACATCATAGTTGGTGATCCTTGATATTGCTCTTCTATTAAGCATTTTATCACAGTATCTGTCATACTGTAACTTGTCATTGTAGTACTTTTTCACCACTTCTGGACCAAGCAGATCAACCAGTTTTGCTTTCCTTACTTCCCCTTCTTGTTTGGCTGCTTTAGCTTTGGCATCTTCCTCTAGTTTCTTTTGATGATTGATTTTGTCTTCAGTTAGATGGATATGCCTTCCATCTTCAGTGATAAAATTAAACTTCTTTAGCTTCTTTGTCCTAGAGGGTTCAACCATAGATCCAGTCACATGAGTTTCATCATCAGAATCACTGTCAGTACTCTCTTTCTTAGCCTCTTCTAAAGACAAAGCCTTTTTGCCTTTGTCTTTCTTGATATGCTCCCCCTCATGTTGAGAGGAGCTTTTCGGTGGTGGTTGGAGAGAGGGAGATTGCATTTGAGTTTTGGTGGTTGTGATGACTGGGGAAATAGGTGGTGGTGTTGTTTCAGTTTGTGGCTTGTTCTTGTTCAGGTTGTCTTCAACATTCTTTTTAGCTCTTCTTTGAAAAAGTTAGGGGATGGCTTCTTGATTTGTATCCTTCTCCCTCTTAGCAGGCCTATTGTTAGCTTGGCCTGCTAAAGGGACACTTTAATCTCTAGCTTTTGATGAAGCAGAATCTAAAACCTGAGCAAACTTGTTCAAAGATTTTGTAACATTTAACAAGAGACCTAGAAGAGTATCCAAGGTATTTAGATTAGCTTGAACTGATGCAGCATGTACTGGTAGTAAAATAAATTCCACTGGAAGTTCCCACTAAAGAGTCTTCAGTTCAGTAACTTAAGATGTAAGACTGGTGATAGTTTTTATAAAGTCCTCCAGTTTGGTGGGAATTTCTTTCAAATCTCCTGGTAGCTCAATCTCTAATTCATGAACTTGTTTCTTTAACCCTTTTACTTCTTCAGTAAGTTCATCAAACTTGGAGGGAATGTCCTTCATTTTAGTTGGTAGTGAGCTGCTAAAGTCAAGAGCAGATAGAATATTTGAGAATTCAGTTTTTAAGGACTTTACCATCAGCTCTTTGAGTTGTTCCACATTGGGAAACAAGGGTTAAGATTTAAGGAAAGCAGCTTTAGCTTCAGCTTTGTTCTTCTTAAGTTCTAGTTTGTACTTTTGAGACTAAAGAATGAGGACTTGGTTGGTAAGATCTTGAACTTGAGAAGACCTAGGAGATGAGGATTTAGGAACTGAAGTATCTTCAGTTTCAAAATTTTCAATAGCATGAACTTAATCATCCTCATCTTCATCACTATCATCCACAACAATAACAGGATCATCTTCAGGTGAGTCTGGGTTTTTGAAGCTAGGTTGCACATGTGACACCAGCTTTGCAAGATCTTCCAACTTGATTGTGCTAGAGGTTTCTTCTTCCTTAACTTATCTAGCAATGGAGCTGGCCCCTTTTCTTATGATAGGTTGAGTGAGGACAGTTTCTAACCCTTCACTAATAGATTTGGTTTGGTCTGCAAGAACATGTGGGTCAGTTCCTACAAATATGTGATCATATGAAGTATTTTTGGTTCCTTTATCCATACCTTATTGTTGAGGTATAGATTATTAGGAGCAGATAATCCAGGATCAGCTTTAGCTATGGAATCTGCTGAAGCATCACACCCTAATGCAGACTCAGAGTGAATAATGAAAGATGCTGAAAAGATAGTCTTATTTAAGTTAAATGTTAACATACCACTACTGAGCTGAGGGTTGGCTCTTTCTTTACTGGTGACCCCTAAAGATGTTGGGCCACCAGTTGCTTGCTGGTCCTCTTTATACATTCCAGTATCCACAGGTGTAAAAACTAGAGGCTGGCTTGGGTTTGAGTCCATGGCTGAGCTGGACTCTTTTCTCTTTTTAGAATGGCTATTTTTGGAACCAGTGGGTGCCTTAGAGGACCCACCTTTTATTGCCTCTTTGCTGGACATAGAGGGTTGTTTTAAAGAAAGGTTTTGGGAGCTTTAAAGACCATTGGCTTATCTAAAACACATATAGCCAACATGTGGTCTGTGAAGGGAAGTTCTTCAGGTTGGTTGGGCTTCAGTGCCTAATTGTTAACACTAAATACTTGAGTGGAGTATAGTGTGACCTCATCATCCCCATATCCTTCCTTCATCTTGTGCATTATCAGCAAGGAGAGAAATCGAGTGTAGGGAACAACCTTTTCCCTTTGTTTCTTCTTCAGCTTGATGATAATATCCTCCCAAAATATGTTGGCGTAGTCTATGTCAATGCCATTTGCTAGACTATATAGTATAATGGCATCTTTTTTGTGATTTGATCAAATCCTCCAGTTTTACCCCTTAAACAATGGATGATCTGTGCCATTAGAAACCTCCACCTAGGAGGAAGGAGACTCTTTCTAAAAGTTCCTTTTGCTGAAACCTCTTCCCCGTACCCAATTGATGGAAACCACTGCCTAACAACATCAATGGATGGTGGTGCAACATATTCACTAGAGTGAGGTAGGTAGTGTGCACCTATGGCATTCCTAAAAGTGTTTACCTATACTTCTCCAAAAATACCACCAGTAGGGATTGAGAAGGAAACCTTAGAGTTCTCTAGAGCTTTGGCTGAGTACCAAAATTCAGCCAGGTATTCCTTATACATGTTAGGAGATCTGGTAAATGGTTTTCTAAGGCAACATTTAGAAATGAAATCAGAAACACACTTAAAATAATCCTTGTTATTGTGTTATGGGTAAAGAAGAGAACCCTCATTGTTTGTGTTGAGGATGATGTCTTCGAGATTGAAGCCTACATGTTTAGCAGCAACAAAGGGTTGTTCTTGTTGCGGAGGATTTTGTTCTTGGTTTGCCATTTTAAGGTTTGGATGATTTGATTTGTTTTGAGGTTTTGTGTGTGTGTTCTTGGTGAAAGGATTTGTGAGTTATAAGAAGTGATTAGTGAAAGGTGAAATGGGTTTATATGATTGTTTACTAAATGAAAGTTGTAAATTTGTGAGAAGTTTTAGTGTTAGGTTTTAACATGTGTGCTAAACTTTGTATTAAATGAAATCAGCAAAGCGTGTATCTGACACCTAGAACAGTGAACAGCCGTCTATTCACTAAAAAATAGGTAAGAGAAAGATGGTGAGGTCATTCTAACGATTGGATATCCCTTTTTAATATATTAAAAAACAAATAACTTCTTTAAGAGAGATTATTTAGATAAGAACAATATTAATTTAGAAAATCACTTTTGATTTTATTTAGACCTTGTGATTGATGTTTAAGGAGCTGAACTAGGTTCAGATTTGGTGTTATGTTATACTTAACTACTTATTGTAATCATCATTATCATCAATCTTCCAGCGAAGGCGACAAAATCACAAGTTCTCATGCAAATCCATAAATGAGACAAATGTGATTGCTTAGTTACTTCACTCGAGAGACAGCTAAAGACTTAGATAAAATCATTTTATAAACTGAACTAAAGAAAATGACTCAGTTTTGTTTAGTTCTTGATTTGACCAATATGTGTGCTCCAGCGAAGGCGACAAAACCACACATGCTCATGAAAATCTATGAATGATACATATGTGGTTGCTTAGTTACTTTAATTAAGCAAGCTAAAGGTTGTATGCAGGAACTGAACTGACACTTCATACATGACAATTTGTTTAGTTTTGGAAGAAAGCGTTAAAGCTTTAGTTTTCTTCAGTTAGTACTTGATAGGTGTAAAATACACATATCCGTTAACACCAAAAATAACCCTAAATAACCAAAAACACACTAAAAATGGCAAAGATATGCTTGTTTTTGTGTTTTGTGTATGCAGGTACGGATAAGATAAAAATCACAAGAAAACCGTCAAAAAACGGGCAAACACGGACACGAGAACGAAAGAGCATGCAAGAGCCGGAAGCCAAAGTCAAAAAGTCAACCTCGGTCAACTCTCAAAGTCAACACTAGAAGACAAATGGGCCCTAAACCTATCAAAAACAACACCCAGATCCAAAGCCCAATTCCTAAAAGCCCAAAACCCTTTTATAACACTCCAGGGGCCATTTCTGTCAGTATTTAAAGACATTTTACACTACACCATCTCTTTACACAAAGAGAGGGACTGATTTTGCAATTACCCCAAACTCATACCCGTTTTTACCCAATTCAGTTAAACTTAAAAAAAGGTGCCAACACTGTTCATTCATCGTTCCAAGTTACCACGCATCTCAAACCATGGGGCTTTTGTCAATTGAAGGATAAAAACGACAATTCAAGAGCTAAATAACAAAATGGTAGGGTTAGAATTGTAATCTCAAAGGCTCTAATTGGTTCACCTAAGCAATTAAGCTACGTGGAAGAGGGAAAGCACAAAAGGAAGATGAGATTTGCATTGATTTCACTCACACAACAAGCACAAGAGCATCACACGGATTGGCACGCTGGCAATCCGTGTGAATCCCAAGACTTGATCAAACGGCCACAAATGAAACCCTAATGATTGATGGAATGTACGGTTATGATTGGCAGGAGCGTGGGAAGCAAGGAAGACCTAGAAGGTTCAGAGAAGGGCTATAAATAGCACACACTTTTCACACATACACGAGGGAGTTAGCTCTTTAATTTTCAGCTTAATTTTTAGTGTAGTTTATGTAACTTCTTTTAAGCTTTTGTAATTTCTTTTCAAGTATTGTAAGCAAGTTTTTTTTAATCAATGAAATTAAGTTTTATTCTGTCATAAGCTTTTGTTTACTCATCTTCCCTTTTTAATTGATAAGTTTCTGTCTCATAAGCTCATAATAAGCTCAATAGCTCTCATAAGTCTTTAAGCTTATGATTGAGCTTAAACATACCTTAATTACACCTTAAATCTAAAATCAGGAATAAACCTTAACTACTTTGGACTTTTAAAGCTTTTGGAAGAGAAGCCTATCATGGAAGGGCTTCTATGGACTTTACTAGCTTATCCTTATGGGTAAGCTAGAGCTTGTAGCTGCTTAATTGAACTTAGCTTCTGTTTAGCTAAAGCTTAAAGTAAGTTTTCAGTTAATTTCTTATGTTTTTTAATATTTAGTTCAATTAGTGCTTACTAGTATAGATTTGCTTAATTGCTTAAACTAGTTGCTTATTTGTGCTTTTTATCATCTCTATGTGCTTATTAGTTAATGTTCTTAATCTGTTTTTAGCTCATTAGTTTTAGATAACCTTTTAGTGGGAGTCTTTGATCTTAGGGCACTTGATAATTCAGTCTTACTTGCTTTGAAAGACTCAACTTTCTTAGCTTGACGAACCTCTCTTTTACTGAACCACTTAATGTCATTGTGATCAGATGTGGTATGAACAATGCTACCACATGTTTCACAGTTCTTTATGATGTGTTGAGGGTTTCTAGGTTTAATTCCTCTTCTTAGAGAAATAATCCTATTATGACCATGAGTATCATGATCATAGCTTCCACATATTTCACATATGAGATAGTATACACAATCATCAGATTGATCATCATTATATCCACAATGTATGTAGGAGGGAAAAGGCATTGCTGGCCTAGAAGGTTTGGATGTTGAGGAAGATTCACTTTGACCAGTATGATACTGATTTATATCCATGGAAGACATAAAATTAGCATGATCACATGTTTTGTGATTAGTTCTTTTGTACTTTTTGCAAAACAAGACTTCATAACAGTTCTTAGAGAGATGATTGTTTTGTCCACATAGTTCACAATTCATTTTGAATTGAGTTTTGTATTTATTTTGAAGTACATTGGGAGAAACCGATTGAGAGTTTTTGTTTCTAAAGTAAGATGATTTATTCTTGTTAAATTGTAATTTTAGTTCATTAAGTTCTTTCATTACAATCGCCAAGGGCGGATCATCTTCTATTTTTACATTCATTAACTTACCAGCAGGAGCTGAGTTAGTTTTAGAAGATGAAGAACTTTTATTGCCTCTAACAGGAGTTGAGGAAGGTTCATTAATTGCAATACCTTTTAATGTTTCAGCTTTGAATGTAGATTTTGACTTCAAAATTGATTTGATAGTCTTTGGTCCAGAAACAGGTTCAGCACCAGTCAGCTTCTCTAGTGGAGGAAGTGGGGTACTACAAACTGAAGATTCATCAGCTGAATCGTAATCAGTCACTGAAGAGTCAGAGACAACAACTGAATGGTTAGTTGTGTTTCTTTGTGATTCATTTGAGGGTACCTTACCAGTATCATGATTTAACAGAGTAAAATCTTCAGCTCCAGATAACTTAGGTTTATTACTACCAGTAATAGACATCTCTGAGTTATCTACTGAAACTTTACAAACACTAGGTCTTTTGGCCTAGGGCTGGAGGTATCTTTAGTGAGTTGGTCAATTCCCAAGATTTTCTTCTTTTGAGTGGGAATTTGTTCACTGATACACTTATTAACTTTATTAGAACTGTTTAGACATGCTTCAGTAATAGAAGTTAGTTCTTTTAGTTTGTTTCTTAAGTTTTGATTCTCTTTAAGAACCTCAGTGTTTACATTATGCATGGTAAGAAGATCAAGTTTTGCTTGTTTTAGTACCAAAAGCTCTTCCTTGCATGTATTTAGTTCGTAAACAAGATTTCTATGTTTTGAAAGAAGATTGTTTCTTTGTTCTTCAACATAGTTTAAATCAATACACAAATAATCTAGAAAAGATTTTCTATCATTATTATCTTCCATTTTAAGAAGAGTGTGTACCTTTTGAATAGAAATCTTGACCCATTCACCATTGTTGGCACTTTCTTTGCCAACGGAAACTCTTTCTTCATCAGTATGTGCCATAAGAGCTTTAACTTCATTACTTCATTGTCATGCACTTCGGTCTTCATCCCCCTCATATGTTTCAGCAATTAGACCTTTATTTTTGCCTGAGGATGAACTGGGAACTAAAGCACTGGAACTAAGGAGGGCTAGTTTAGCCTTGACTTTGTTGTATTTGGCCTTAAAGTCTTTGGTACGCCTTGGTTAAGGTTTGTGCTCAGATAAATGGAGAAGCTTTGGTTAAAAAGGTGACTGATATGAAGTAACTGATGTCTTTGACCAACAGTCTCTTGCAAAATGACCCTTCTTGCCACATTTGTGGCATTCAGTTTGGTCAGTTGCTTTTGCACTACTAAACCTTTGAGTACCCTTTTTGAAGAACCTTTTAGCTTTGGCTAAAAGAGCTCTTGCTTGGTATTCTTCCTCTAAGTCATTTAGATACTCATGACTGCTTCTTGTACCCTCTTCATCATCAGGACTATCTTGGAAGTCCTAGACAATAGAGGTAGTAAGGAAGGCAGTTGACAAAGGTGTTGCAGAGACAAGAGATTTGCTCTTTTCAGTCTCATAAATACTGTCTATTAGGTTTTCTTCATATTTAAGTTTACCAAATAGAGAAGCAAGCTCTGAATCTTACACATGATTTGTGTTTCTAGGACTTTGGAAGAAACTTAGCCACTTCTTTGGTAACCCATTTATAAAACCAATATTTATTTCAAGCTTTGAAAGTTTAATGCCATCATTTACTAACTCATTCATCAAAGCTTTAAATCTGGTGAAAGTTTGTGTTAGAGATTCACCTTCTTTGAATTTAAAGGTGTTATAGCACAACTTCAGGTCTATGACCCTACTTTCTTTCACATCAAAGGGCCCCTCATGATATAGTATCATGTCATCCCAAGTAGATTTTGCAGTTAAGCAGTTTATGATAAAATTTATTTGGTCATCTGGAAGAACGGACATGATGAGACTTTTGAGTCGCTAATCTAGGTTAGCAGCCTTTCTCTTATCTGTAGTCTATTGTCCTTCTAGCTTCCTTTGACCAGCTGCCATAGGGATAAAAGGACCATTTGAAATGATGTTTTCAAATTGAGGTTCAATACCAATGATATGGCACATGATTCTCTTTTTCTAATTGGTGAAATTTTCCACCTCTAGTACAGGAGCTGCATTTAACTGGCCACCCCTGTATTCAAGAGTCTGTGGTACTTCTACTACCGCCATTTAAGATGGATCTTGATTTTAAAAATCTTTGAGCCTTTTTATATATCTTTTTAAAGGGATTTTATAAACCAGAAGGCTCTGATACCACTTGTTGGTCCCTTGGAATCTAATATAAGGTTTATCAAGTTAAACTAATCAGATTTTATGGTACCAAAGTAAGTTTTAAACAAATATATATAAACAATATAAAGAACAAGTTTAAAACACACAGAATCACTTTTCAACGTATATACTTTTATTAGAATCAAATAAAGAATCTATGACACACCTTGCTTGCAGAATAGCAAGGTGATTGAATGACAATTAGGGTGTTATCTCCTTCGAACTTAAACTCTAACCAAAGTTAAAAGAGTAAGAAAACAAACTACTTATGACTAAACTAAAGCTTCAACTTCAGTAGTATAGTTCAGTTTGATTAAGAGATAAATGAACTCTTCAATGTGTATCACATTAATTAGAAGAGATAACATTTACTCTAGGAATCCCTTTCCTTTTATAGACAAAGGTATTAGGGTTTACAAGTTAACCTAATACACATTTCAAGCATTAAATAGGTGGTTAAGCTACCATTTAATGTATACATGCTTTATAGTACCAGGTGCAGTCCTTTAAGGAAAGTTGATGTACTTCTATACCAACTTTAGAAGTAACATTTCCCAAGGAGATTGCTTCATTCTGTTTGACATAAAGCAATCTTTTTCCCGCCTTGTAAACCTTCTAGAAGTGAAACAACACGTTTCAACTTCTGTTAAGGAGATAGACAACGTTCAGCTTGGAATTGTCAACCACGCTGAACTAAAGCTCTTTCCAAGAGTCCTTTTGCAGTTTCTATACCACTGTATATATTGAAGTGAAGATACTTCCCAATCTTCTAAGGACCTAAAGAGCTGACGCTGAAGAAACTTCAGCGACTCAAGCTGAAAGACTTCAGCTTGAGAAACCCTTAGGGGATTTTATGTTTAAATCTATTAAAAGACTAAAGGGCTCAAGAACTGAACCCAACAAGGTGTATGATAACATAAATGGAAACAGAAATGGGTGGGATACATTTAGGGTGGCTTTTTGGGTGAATTTGAGGTGAAAGGGTTAGCTAATTGTTTATACGAATACACGTTGATTTGGGTTGCTAAGCCAAAGACTCGGACAAGATATACAAAATCTACAAAACTCTACATCAATCTCTTTATGTTTCTTTTCTTGACTCTATGATAAACATAAACGTAAGCAAATGGCAGCCCGTACATTTTTTTCATTTTTTTATATATAATTTTTTTGTACACTTTTGCCCTACCATCGCTTAAACATATAATACATCATAGGGGTTTATAGATATACCCTTAAACTTGAACTTTTACATACTTGATAATTACAATGTAACTAATGACCCGCTTTGAGGTAGATCACAATTACATGGAGCTTATTGAGCTCTACAGGGGGTAATAAATTACTTCTTCCCCAATTCTTTATAAGATGATTACTACCATGAATCCCAATCGTCCCAAAACTGTATATACAAGGATAAGGACTTAGTAACCGTGTACTCAAATAATTAACTTAGGGTTAACACAACAATGTACTAAAAGCGAGTACATACAAGGTAGGCTAAGGCGATTTGGGTGTAACAATTGGTTCAAGGGTGACAATGCTCTTCATTAATAGTCTGGCTTAACCAAAAAGTTATGAGAACCGTGAAAAATAATAGGCTCGGAGGGGTGTGCTAGGGGTATCTTGCACTAAAAATGAGTACATGGCAAGGGTGTGGGATAATTATATGATCGAGGTGACCATCATAACAATAAAAAGTTTAAAACATGGGTTAATCCTAGTGCCTCTTATCTAGCAAATCCTAGTTCTCACTATGCGGTCTCGGGATGCATCACAAAAAATAAGTTTTAGAATTTAATACACTACTGGTACACTCATATAACTTAATACCGATACCAATGTTCCAGAAAAGGCAACAAATACCATACGTACACATCCGTAATGACGAAATAGACACATATGACTGGTATTCGAACCTCAACTCAAACAAGATAAAGGTAAAATTATATTGGGTATCAATGAGGGATACCCGAATTCCTATAGATCTAAAGGTGAACCACATATTTTTGGTGGAATTTCAAGATTTTTATGTTAGTCATATAAATTCCTATCCATGAGACGCTATTAATACTCGGTTTTCGTTGGTATGTTTTTGTGGAAAACTAGAAGGGGGGTTGAATAGTTTACTGCTTTTTAAATTTAAGGTGTTAAAGTGTTTGTAAACTTTTAGATTCGACTTTATGTGATTTCAACACTTGCACAATATGATCAATATACTTATTCTAACAATCAATAGAATAATATGATAAAGTAATGTAAGACAAGAGATAAGAGTAAGAACAATCAAACCACAATGCGAGGATTTATAGTGGTTCGGTAACGAAGCACCTCTTCGCCCTACTCCACTCCCCGAGCACCAAACTCGAGAGTTTTCTTCACTATGTCAACAAACTCCCTTATGGTGGAGAAAACCGTACACAACGTTGCTTACACCGATTTACGACACAAAGCTAAATGTCGAGTTCTAATCTTAGCTAGAACCAATCTATCACAACACAACTTCACGACTTGTTCATGACTTCACAACTTCACGACTTCTTCACAACTTCAAGACTTCTTCACAACTTCACTTCACCACACTACTTATATCACAACTATCTAACACTACTTGGTAAGATCACCACGATCTAACTATACTTACAAAGATCACCAAGATCTAGCTACTACACATAAATACAAGATATACAATTGATTTACAAATTTGTGATATGGATGCAACAAGATTGCAATACACACTTGAGGTGTAATACTTCTTCACTTGATGATGAAAGTATTCTTCTCTTGCACTTGAGGAATTGAGCTTGGATCACTTAGAAACAAAGCTTTATGATTAAATGATCAAAGGATTTTAGTAAGATGTGTGGGCTGTTTTAGAACAGAAAGAATGAGTGCAAAAGGTGAAAAAATAGTGGGAAAATGTCTAGTATTTATAGGACATACTGGGGAGCGTCTACCTAGGGGCGGTCCCCTTAAATAGGTGGGCGGTCCCCTTAAAATTAAGGGGGCCGCCCGTGTATTTAAGGGGCTAGAGGCTCCCCAGTTTGTTCTTTTGTGTAGGGGAATTTTCTGGAACATTTCTAGCTGTTTTAGGTCCGAAAATTTAAATTTCAAAATGTTTTAATTTCTGAATAAAACAATTTCTTTTAATTGTATAAAATGTTTTGTAATGTTTATAAAAATATTTACAACATTTTATAAAAGTTTGAGGTTGAATAAAAATTTCCTTTGATCATAAAATACATTAAGCCTTTATTTAGTCATACCTTTAAGTGATATAATTATCGAAATGAAAATTTACTACTAATTACTTGTTTACGTTTAATTTTATATTTAACGTTTTTTTAATATTTTGTAATTATCAAAACGTAAAGATTGAAAAATATTAATAATATTTTAGGCATTATAGTATAATCAACACTGCTCCCCCCTTTTGATGATACAAAATTTAAACTCATTAAATGAAAAATTATTTATAACAAGTAAATAGTGAGAGTTACATGTCATTTCTCCCCATATTTATTTTTTTTATTTTTTTTTTTTTTTTTATTTTTTTATTGTTTTATTTTTTTTTTTTTATATTTTTTTTATTGCTTTTTTTGTTTTTTTTTCTTTTTTTTTTATTTTTTTTTTTTTGTTTTTTTTTTTTTTTTTTTTTTTTTATTTTTTTTTTTTTTTTTTTTTTTTTTTTTTTTTTTTTTTTTTTTTTTTTTTTTTTTTTTTTTTTTTTTTTTTTTTTTTTTTTTTTTTTTTTTTTTTTTTTTTTTTTTTTTTTTTTTTTTTTTTTTTTTTTTTTTGTTTTTGTTTTTTTTTTTTTTTTTTTTTTTTTTTTTTTTTTTTTTTTTTTTTTTTTTTTTTTTTTTTTTTTTTTTTTTTTTTATTTTTTTTTTTTTTTTTTTTTTTTTTTTTTTTTTTTTTTTTTTTTTTTTTTTTTTTTTTTTTTTTTTTTTTTTTTTTTTTTTTTTTTTTTTTTTTTTTTTATTTTTTTTTTTTTTTTTTTTATTTTTTTTTTTTTTTTTTTTTTTTTTTTTTTTTTTTTTTTTTTTTTTGATATTTTTTTTTTTTTTTTTTTTTTTTTTTTTTTTTTTTTTTTTTTTTTTTTTTTTTTTTTTTTTTTTTTTTTTTTTTTGTAGAATCAAAAAGACATCGTCGAGAATTGCTAGTTAAATCGACGGAATAAATGATCCCCCTTGATGTGTGCTCCCCCTCGATTGAAGGGCACCAGGGAATCGAGCTTGTTTTCTTGGCTACAAAAACCGAGTTAGAACAATATACAAATATTTCTAACATTAGCAAAGAGGGAAAAATATCAGCAACTAGGTAATCAACCAACAATAATTATCCTCATTGAAGTAAAATAGTGTGTGAACCACACTCATGCATACATAAGGAAAAAAAATAACATGCTAACATACATGAAAATTTTTAAAACTACAAAGAGTCCTAAAACTATAAAGCTCCATAGGACATAGCTTGTAAAAATGGAATATTTACAATTAAATTGAGAAGACAAACATAGAGTATGTTTTAGTTTGGGTGGAAGATGGGTGTAGGTGTGGAATGATGGTTTTATGTGGTAGTTGAGAGAGCATGTGTTCACTATATGAAAACAAAAAATTAAGTTCACTCTCAACCCAAATATGAGAGTAACGATAGTGAATGCACACAGCAAGCAATCTCCATTTGCCTCAAGAAGTTCCCAAGGAATAGGATGACCAACAATAGGTGGTGAAGGTGATGGAGTATCAAATGGACATCAATTGGGGTGAATTGAAGAACAGGGTGAGAGTTGATGTCCATTATTCATTTTCTTAAAGTTGGAGGTGGTAGATGAAAACCTCTTGGAGATGGAGATGTTTGGTGAGTTTTAAGTAACCATTGGAAAGAGAAGTTGAGAGGTTGGTGATTTGGGTATGTATCAATTAAGGATAGGAAGTATCTTTGGTTGATGGTTTGTTTTTGGAGGTGCATTAAGAGCATAGGTGATGATAGTTTTTACTTGTGGTGATGGAGTTTTTTGTCATCATAGGTTAAATATCTACAAACAAAAGTTTTGGATGGAATGATGTTTGATTTTTTGTGTACTCTTGGAGGCTTTAGAGCTGGAAGCTCTAGTGGATGCCATGGAGTAAGATAGTGGTTAGATTGTAGATTTGGTGGATTGATGTGTTTGGATGATCATTTGGGAAGGGATTTATTGGAAGAGAATTGGATTGAAAAAGAATAAGTTTGAACTAGTATAGGTTGTTCCAAATTGTGTTTGAGCATTCTAAGGAAAAGATAGCTAAGACTAGGTAAAAGAGGGTCAAAAGCAGGAAAAATATTGTGTTACCCGAGATTCACTAGGGCGGTCCCTCATAATTAGGGTGGGCGGTCCCCTTAAATATAAAGGGGGGTGCCGTTATGAATATATGGGCGCCAACCTTTGTTTGCTTCCATTTTTCATAGAAAAAAACATTTTTACTCAGAATTTTTGTGAGAGTATTTCTGTTTTTGGTGGTAATTTGCAGCAAGCCCTATTGATTTGTATGAGCACATTTAATCATATAGCATGTAATAAACATATTAAGTCATGAAACCCAAAGTAGCAAAACTAAAACAACTAAAGGATTTAAACACCAAAACACAAGAGCAAACAAGTCCCTAAAAGATAACCAACACATAAAGTCTTTCCAAATATCTCAGGATAATCAGCCACACCAGTTGTTATGAACATGCACATAATCACGTTTTAGAAGTTTCTTAAACTACATTTAGACATCTAGCTCACCTATCAACTCATAAGTGTCATCACTTCTTTCTTCATGTTAAAACACACCTATAAGTGCCTTTCCAAATGACTAAATCTCTTCATAATTCCTTAATCATTTGTTATGTTTTGTTGACAAGGTTGGTTTATTGTCGTTCAAATGAGAGTTCATCGTTTGTTCGTAAGCGAAGTCAATTTGGTAGTGTTTTGGTAGTTGAGAGGACCAATTAGAGTAAAGGTAGGTGGTAGGAGAAGGAGTACTCAACGATAAGTTTCCGACATCATCATTATCATCATCATCGTGTTGATGAGATGACGTGCCTTAATGATGAGAAGATGAAGAAGATACGGAATGACGTGCCTTGCCACGACCACTTCGAGATCATCGAGTTTGTTTTAGGGCAAGAGGACGCATGACTCGATCAATAATGTCATAAATGCCATTATCAAGATGAGGATACGTTTCCATGACGTGTCAGTAAAGACGAGTAAGAAACATGCCATATGGAAGATTTGCGGTTGGAGTAGCTCTAGCACATTGGATTCTTTTGACGAAGAAATAAGCAAGATTGTATTGTTCTTCGGCAACAACACAATACAACATGTGAGCAAGACAAGCGGGAAGATGGTCCCGATGTCCTCCTAGTCCGAACATATTCTCTCGAATGAGTTCTTCCCATTGCTTCATGTCGGGGCTTAATTCTTTGGTGAGGATTTGATTTGGATTGAGAGAGACCGTTTGACTTTTAATGGTATGGTCTACCATGACACGTTCCAATTCAAGAAGTCGACGAATGTCGTCGAGAGTCGGAAGATCGGTGCAATATGGTCCCTCGGTTTCTCGAGAATACTCAAGAGATGCAAGGTCCCACTCGTTTGTAAAAACGGCTTGACCATTGTATGGAATTTTGAGGATTTGACCGAATTGAGCCAGAGTAAGAGTTATGAATTCGTGTTGAATCATAAAAGAGATGACAAGATAGCCATATTCATCGGTTTGTACCGTGACTTGACTATAGAAGTCTAGAATGAATCTTGGAACAATCGGTTCGTTGATTTGAAAGAGACAATTGAAGCGAATGTTAGTAAAGAGACGCTCGATGTTGTTGGATTTATAGTAGGCTTGATCAACAACACGACCTTCGTGAATGTTGCGGTTTTCAATAGGTTTGTAGAATTGGGCAATGGTAGGGGAGATGCCGGGAATTTTGGATACTTTTGGTATGTAGGATTTGGTGAGAGATATATCGGTTGTAGTAGCTTTCGGCATTTTGTCACCTAAACAAGTTATCCACAACATAAAATGTTACAAAAAAAATATAATAAGTAAAATGAAATTTTGAAAAATGACAAATGTGGGACAAGGATTACTTCGACTCTAAAAATAAAAACCTAAGAAGTGATCCATATGTTCCTTAATTTATTTTTTGACTTAATCTAGGATGTCGAAGAATATATATTAGTTATATATTTCAACATCAAGATAATGACCCAAACACTCCCTTATTAATATAAAATTTGTTTAAGCTTGTCGAAAACTATACGTTAAGTATATATTTTGTTGACAAGTATAAGTTTATTATTTTTGACTTTGACAAAGGTTAAATAGTGTTTGTTTTGACTCAAAAACATGTTTTAAAATGTTAAACCAAACGCCCCTTTATTTTATACCTTTCATAAAATGTATCAATATATATATGAATTATATATTTTGATGACTTATACAAGTTAGTTAAGTGTTTATACGAGTGACAAAACTATAGTGATGGTCATTTCGACTCTAAAAATTGATCCTAAGAAACGAACCAAACACTCCTTTATTTTTATAAAATATTACTCATTGATTTGAAAAATATATACATATGTTTAGATAATCAATACTTGATTATTTTTAACATGTTTTGGCATTAATCGACAATGTGTAAGTTTAGAAATGCATATATGCGAAAGTTCGGCCGTATGTTCATAAGCATACATGTTCTTAATTTTTTTTGACTCAATAAGTGTTTTGATTCAATCCTATCAAGGTTGTAGTGTTCCTATGACTACGGGTATCATTGTAGTTATGGAATTCCTAGACCAAAATAAAAAGTATGAAAATAATGAAGAACACCCAATTTTGATTAAGAGCAAAATTGGATGAAATCAAATGAAAAGAATGATGGAAAACTTACAATAGATGTTGTTGATTGTCTTGTTAGTGAAAGCCCCTTGCGAATTTTGGTTAATTAGGCGATTTGAAGATTGGTTTTTGAAGGTTTTTGGCTATGGTGTTCGTTCACAGTGGGTAGGAGAAGAGGAATGAAAAAAATGATGTGTTTGGCATAAAGATTCGTTTGTAAAGGGGTGTTTATTTTTTCAGATATGCGGTCCCCTTAATTAATTAAGGGGGTCGCCCACTTTACACTGTCGGTCCCCTTAATTTTAAGGGGGCCGACCCCTGAAAAAAAAAATCTTCGAACTTTGGCCAGTTTTCTGTGAATGAGTATTGACATTTTTTAATTAACTTATTGTTTAATTAAAAAGTTTCTTTGACTATTTCGGACGAGATAATCAAGATGTCAATACATGAGGTGATTTGAGGTGAGACGAGAATGAATAGCGAAGATACTGAAATAATAAGACGTAATTGAGGATTTCAACAAGTTGATTCTGATAGACGTAGATGATGGTTGACACGGATCCGAGGCGATCGTTGAGGTCGAAGGGAGTTTGTTTCATCCATAGTGTGTCTATGATCTTTGCGCGACTAATCTTACTTCTATGTTAATTGTTAACCATTAGCTTGCACTTCTTCATCTATGTGAGTTTGCTACGTGGTCATAGAAGATTTCTATTTTGTATACGTATGACTGTAATCTACATGAAAGAATAGTTCATAGTGAACTAATCTCGTCAAAGCTAGAGAACCAACAAATGGTATCTCTAGAGACTACACTATTTTTTAAGAACTAATTATACTACAATATCATAGTAACACATAGACATTATATGTAAAACCCAAAAATTTGAATTTCATTTCATATTGGTAATTTTGAATATAACCTAAAGTTTATTAATAAGCAATTGAGATTGAAACCCTAGGTTATAATTTTTGAAAATTATAAGGATATAACATAAGGTATTTGTTGAAAAATAATAATAATAATATATCTTGTAATTTGATTATTTTGTATATTTACTTTCCTATGTTAAAAGAACCTATTTTAAGGGATAAGCATTAAAAAGTTTTAGTAAGTATTTTATGCAATCTTAAAAACAGAAAAAATTTATTTTGTTCCCGCTCCTTATCTCTTAAATCCAAGCCCCTATAGGTAATTATACACCAAAATCTTTTATTTTTGTAATGAAACTTATTTAGGAAAAGAGTGTAAAGGGATTAAGATAAACATGTGTAATCTTTTTAAAGTTATAAAAGATTTTGTCCCCCTTCTCTCCATCCTTATAAATTCGGCCCTCCCCTCTCTCCCATTCTCATCATTCTCTTAAAATTCTTACTCCATAATTTTTTGTACTCTTCCATCAAAGTTTCAAGCAAGAAGAAGGTTTAGGTGTTTTTGAGTAATCTTGGTGTGGTTTGATCTTTAATCTTTGGTGTGTTCTTGGTGTTTGATTTGTACTCCTCCCTTATTCCATAGGTAAGTCTTAATTTGTTTCATTCTTGTGTTACCATGATTACATATAAAACCTAAAAGATTATAAGAAATAAAGTGTTTATATTCATGTCAATTTCTGTAGGGTTAATCTAATTTAAAATGTTTTAATTGCATGTTATGAAACCCTAAGATGATCAATTAATGTGTTATTAATAAAAATGCAAGATTAGAAACCCTAGGGTTGGTTTTAATAGGTGTTGATTAGACTTTTCATGGTTAATAATTCTAGGCAGAATTTAGGTCATGTTCAACGGAGTATATCTTAATGATAAAAATTGGTTTTGACATAATTCTTGAGCCTAAAGTGAAGTTCAATGAATCTAGTTTCTTGAAAATCCAGCCTCATGTCAGTTGTAGGTCAGGAAGGTCGATTTTTAGATTTTATAAGATTAAGTGTCGAAACTGAGAATTCAGTCCGAAAAATTCAGTTGTAGTATTTGATTTTTAATTCTCAACCCATAACGAATTAGCCTTTGATATTTTCGTGAGATAATATTCATGATATTATCTCCATCCATGATTTTTTTCAGAATTTTCTGAGTTGTCTAAGTATGGTAAATACGCATCAACTTTTCAAAGGTTCTGCCAGGTTAAAATTCGGGTCAGTTTTGGGTAACAAGGGTCAAAGGGATACTTAAACATGGAAATAAATTAAACCAATGATCATGGGTGTATTAGACATATGTAGGAACCTTTTTAATTTTTGGTGTAATTTTAGAAGATGTTTTTATGGGTCTTTTAGGTATGAAAACTTACCTTAAATAAGTAGTCAAAATCTGGAATTTTTGGAAACATTAATTAAGTCAAGTAAACTTTATTTATGGTAAGATCAAGTGATAAAACATATGAAATAAGATAGATAATAATATGTAATCATGGAATTGTGTATATTCGATGAAGAGGTTTTTATCTTTTGTCTTCGTGTTCGTTCTCTCTGATTGCTTATTCGTTAAGGTACAGATATTCCTTACCCTTTTCTCTTTACTATTGGTATATTGTTATGATATACAGGTTGTTTTGTTCGTTCCGTTATTCGTACAGATATTCTTGATACATACCTCTCTCTTCTGTTGTTACGATTTATAGGTTCTTTAGTCCGTTCTGTTATTCGTACAGATATTTCGTCCTTTTAGTAAGGACACTTCATTCTCATTTGTTTGGCTACTTGATCTATTTAATATTCGTTTGACATTCCTTTGATTTGCTATCCGTAATCATGACTCGTTTGATGTTGAAAATTCGTTTGATTCGATATTCGATTGTATGAATATGTTGGTTCTTGTTTGGGATATGCTACTAGATTCGTTTTTATATTTGGAATGTTTAAAACTTGATCATTGTTATCTTTTGCCTATCTCTTTGCTCGAGCTATTTGTATCTAGTCGTGGAGGTACCATGACCATGTCATTGATGCACCAATGGCATGACACTATCTGTGGCGGTGTGATTGGTCCACATTGTTCCCTTTTGTATGTGCACTTATTATGATTTGAAAAAATGATTGTACACTCGCATTATGTGCTTGTGTATCGGATATGATTTTGTTTTGCAGGGCGCGTATGGATGCATCCTAGTACTTCATTCGTTTTTGTTAAGGTAAATGGTGTATGTGTGTGCAATACACCCATATCACATTGGTACATCATGGAATCCATACATGTGTACATTGATTATGACTACTGATTATTTGTTAGGGCTAAGCAGTGGCATCTATTAGACATTTGTTTGGGCTCGTGTCAGAGTCCTTTGATTTACTCGTCCCTATATCATTGTTCTAAATTATATAAAATATATAATATATATATAATATATATATAAATAAATATATATATATAAAATATATATATATATATATATATATATATATATCGTTTGGCATTTGTTTGGCAAGTTCTCGTGATCCGTTTCATTCATTCCTTTATTTTATTTCCGTTATTATTATATATGTTCACTGAGCGTTAGCTCAGCCGCGTTTTCTTTTCCTGCGGCAGGTACTAAGCGGGAAGCTGGGATATGAGTGTTGAGAGTAGGAGCTTTTAGAGGACCCACCTTTAGAAGAACCCTTTTGGATTTGGATTTATGTTTTAAGACCTTTCTTTTTGAAGATTTCTTTCATTCGACTTTGTTGGAATTTAATACTGTTGGAAGTCATTTTATTTTATGACTTAGTATTTTTATTTAATAAAGTCTTCCGCTTGCGTTTATATGTTCTGATATGACACCATAATGTAACTCTTTGTCTCATTATCGGAGTGGGATGTTACAATTATGGTATCAGAGCCATTTCGACCTGTAAAACCTAGGTTATGACCTATGAGGATTGGGTAGACATTAGGCTTCCTTTCGTATTTTGATATTATCGATTCCTTTCGTATTTTGATCTTAACTCTGAATCGTCTTCGCTGTTTCGTTTCTCTTCAACCAAGGATCAGGCGGCTAACTCTTCAGGTAACGTTTCGGGAAATCCTCTTCTTAAATGGCCGTGTTGTTTTTGTCTTATTTGATACGGGTGCAACACATTTTTTGATTTATGTTTTGTTTGCCAAACACCTTAGCATCTTCTCTATGTTACTTAATTTTACCTTCTCGACATCTACGCCTATGAAAAGTCTTACCACGAATATCATAGCTGTCCGCTTTGTTTTGATGATAAAATTCGTTTTGCTAATTTGCTTCCCTTAGAACTAAGTGATTTCGATTTTATTTTGGGCATGGATTGGTTGACTGAACATCGTGTCCCTATCGTTTGTCATACCAATCGTGTCATCCTTGATAATCGGAATAGCCCTGAATTCATTTACCTATTTCAATTTCGAGGACGAAATTTTCTTTTTAGAGGGGAAGAGTTGTAAAACCCAAAAATTTGAATTTCATTTCATATTGGTAATTTTGAATATAACCTAAAGTTTATTAATAAGCATTTGAAATTAAAACCTTAGGTTATAATTTTGGGAAATTATAGAGATATAACATAAGGTATTTGTTTTTTTTAAATATATAAAATATATATATGTACATATATGGCCGGCCATTTTAAAAAATAAATAAATAAATAATATATCTTGTAATTTGATTATTTTGTATATTTACTTTCCTTTGTTAAAAGAACCTATTTTAAGGGATAAGCATTAAAAGGTTTTAGTAAGTATTTTGTGCAATCTTAAAAATGGAAAAAATTTATTTTGTTCCCCCTCCTTATCTCTTAAATCCGGCCCCCTATAGGTGATTATACACCAAAATCTTTTATTTTTGTAATGAAACTTATTTAGGAAAAGAGTGTAAAGGGATTAAGATAAACATGTGTAATCTTTTTAAAGTTATAAAAGATTTTGTCCCCCTTCTCTCCATCCTTATAAATTCGGTCCTCCCCTCTCTCCCATTCTCATCATTCTCTCAAAATTCTTACTCTATAATTGTGTGTACTCTTCGATCAAAGTTTCAAGCAATAAGAAGGTTTAGGTGTTTTTAAGTAATCTTGGTGTGGTTTGATCTTCAATCTTTGGTGTGTTCTTGGTGTTTGATTTGTATTCATCCCTCATTCCATAGGTAAGTCTTAATTTGTTTCATTCTTGTGTCACCATGATTACATATAAAACCTAAAAGATTGTAAGAAATAAAGTGTTTATATTCTTGTCAATTTCTCTAGGGTTAATCTAATTTAAAATGGTTTAATTGCATGTTATGAAACTCTAAGATGATCATTAAATGTGTTATTAATAAAAAATGCAAGATTAAAAACCCTAGGGTTGGTTTTAATGGGTGTCTTCATAATGTAAATGATAAGGGTTCATGGGAACCTTATCATGAATTCCTTAATCAGGAGACAAAGAATGTTTATAGAGAACACGCCACTTCAAAGGTTGTGATGGCTTAGCCATTTGGTCCCCAATGTTTCATGTATCCGAAGTTGTTGTTTCCGCATATGTTTTGCATTTGGTTTTGACACATACATGGTGAACAACTTCCACATTGAGTGAAACTAAGTGGATGTGAATGATTCTTTATTATGTGATTAGGATAGTTTTGTCTGCCTTGGTCTCTCCTAGGTTGAGGTGTTCTAGACCGAGGTCGAGGACTATTAGTATTTTTTGGAGTGGAGTTTTAGACCTCATTGCGGGTTTAGTAAATCCAACTCCGGGTTTTAAGGAGGGTTTGTAAAAAATGTTTTACTTCGTCATTGCTTGCAATAGGAATTTCAGTATTGTTTATAAGTATAAATTTTGGTTTTAAATTTGATTCTATCAATTTTTCTTTCAACTCGACTTCTTGGGCTTTTACAAACTTTACTTGTTTGGTTTCGCTATGTGACTTTCAACACTAGGTGACTCTTTGTGTAAAATTAAAACCTAACCCGATTAAACTCCGTTGTTTTTTTGAAGATTTAATTATTTTCTTAAGTGAGTGACTACTATCATTAAATTGATTTAGCCTAGATATTTTCTTTTCTAAGCTTCTCATTTTCAAGCTTAAGGTCTTGACATAATTTACATTCTTCAATTACTTCCTTACCTTTTTCTAACCTAGATACTTTATCTTTTAATTATAGTACTTCATTTTCTAATTCTATTTTAGCTTGTTTTAGAGTTTTATTTTTAGCCATGACTTTTAGTCCTAATTTGCATAATCTACTATATTCATTATCTAAGTGTCTTTTTTCATCTAGATGAGAATGGTCATCACTAAATGTATTCGGTTTTCGAAAATACCTCATTTGAGCCTTTAGCCTAAGACACTTTACGTCATTTGTCTTCTCCTTATTATCTCGTCGCTATCACTCCAAATCCTCCAACAAACCGCTTTTTAATTTGTGATATCTTGATAGTTTTGGACATTTCTCCGACGAATGATTTGGATCTCCACACTTAAAAGCAATTTCTTTCTACCTTCACCCATTATTTGTCGTCTTATTTCTTTGAAATGATTTTTTTCTCTCTTCATGTGGTTGTCTTACGAATCGTCCTCATATTTTAAAGAATTTCTTGAAGTCTCTTACGGCCATGGCGTATTCTTCATCTTCACTATCGGAGGTTGAGCTATTATCATCACTCGAATCCTTTCTAGCTTTCAAGGCAATAGATCTACTTTGTTCTCTTTTGCTTTTGACGGTTTCAGAATCTTTCTTAATTACTTCTTCATAAACCTTCAAATTCCCAATGAGTTCGTCAAGTGATAGAGTTGTTAGATTTCTTTGATCTCAAATCGCGAGGACTTTTGCGCGCCCATTTAGATTAGTGCCCTATTAGAAATTTTCCTAACACAATTCCTTGCTTGCAAAAAAACTTTCTTCAAGTGCTTTTAGACTAGAAATAATATGTTAAATTTAGCAAAGGCATAATCTATTGATCCTCCTCTCCCGGAATCATGAAATCATGAATTGTTCATATTGTTGAACAAGAAGATCTATTTTGTTAGCTTTGACTTGATTATTACCTTGATGAGTGATTAACAAAGTATCCCAAATTTCTTTTGCGGTTTGACACATAAAAATTCTTTCGTATTCTTTACGTGGCAAAGCATTATAAATTACCATTTTAGCTTCATTATTTTTTGCAAGTTTCTTTTTAAGATCATCGTTTTGTTTATGAAAAGGTACAATTTCATCCTTTTTAGTTTCGGGATTATTTTGAATAGGAGGAAAATCACCATCGGTAATAACATGCCAAAGGTCTAGATCTTTTGACTTCACATAAGTTTCGAATCTATTTTTCCAATAAATAAATCCATCACTTTCAAATAGTGGTGGTCTTTGCATAGATTGCCCTTCTAAATATTTTTCGGATTCCATAGATCGATTCAAGTTTTAAAATACAATTTATTTTAAAATTCTTGTTTAGCGTGGCTCTTGATACCAATTGTGGAAAACTAGAAGGGGGGTTGAATAGTTTGCCGCTTTTTAAATTTAAGGTGTTAAAGTGTTTGTAAACTTTTAGATTCGACTTTATGTGATTTCAACACTTGCACAATATGATCAATATACTTATCTAAACAATCAATAGAATGATATGAGAAAGTAATGTAAGACAAGAGATAAGAGTAAGAATAATCAAACCACAACGCGAGGATTTATAGTGGTTCGATAACGAAGCACCACTTCGCCCTACTCCACTCCCCGAGCACCAAACTCGAGAGTTTTCTTCACTATGTCAACAAACTCCCTTATGGCGGAGAAGACCGTACACAACGTTGCTTACACCGTTTCACGACACAAAGCTAAATGTCGAGTTCTAATCTTAGCTAGAACCAATCTATCACAACACAACTTCACGACTTGTTCACGACTTCACAACTTCACGACTTCTTCACAACTTCAAGACTTCTTCACAACTTTAAGACTTCTTCACAACTTCACTTCACCACACTACTTATATCACAACTATCTAACACTACTTGGTAAGATCACCACGATCTAACTATACTTACAAAGATCACCAAGATCTAGCTACTACATACAAATACAAGATAAACAATTGATTTACATGTGATATGAATGCAACAAGGTTGCAATATATACTTGAGGTGTAATACTTCTTCACTTAATGATAAAAGTATTATTCTCTTGCACTTGAGGAATTGAGCTTGGATCACTTGGAAACAAAGCTTTATGATTAAATGATCAAAGGATTTTAGTGAGATGTGTGGGTTGTTTTAGAACAGAAAGAATGAGTGCAAAATGTGAGAAAATAGTAGGGAAAGTCCAGTATTTATAGGACAAATTAGGGGGAGTGTCTACCTAGGGGCGGTCCCCTTATATAGGTGGGCGGTCCCCTTAAAATTAAGGGGGTCGCCCTAGGCTAGGGCCTCCCCAGTTTGTCTTTTGTGTAGGTGGAATTTTCTGGAACTTTTTTAGCCATTTTAGGTCTGAAAATTTGAATTTCAAAATGTTTATTTTGAATAAAACATTTCTTTTAATTGTAGAAAATGTTTTGTAATGTTTATAAAAATGTTTACAACATTTTATAAAAGTTTAAGGTTGAATAAAATTTTCCTTTGATCATAAAATGCATTAAGCATTTATTTATTCATACCTTTAAGTGATATAATTATCGAAATGAAAATTTACTACTAATTACTTGTTTACGTTTAATTTTACATTTAACGTTTTTATATTTTGTGATTATCAAAACGTAAAGATGTGAAAAATATTAATATTGTTTTTAGGCATTATATTTTATCAACAGTGTTATAATTTTTTTTAAATATTGATTAAAGTTACCGTTTATGCTATGTTTCGATATATTACCCATCATTTTAAGCACAAAGCAAATGACAATTGAAGAAATAGTTTCTAAGGCTTATTTCCCCCCACACTTAAGTTGAACATTGTCCCTAATATTTTATAGAAGTACCCGTAAAACGAATAAAGGGAAAAGAAAACAAGTAAAAGAAACTAATACTCTCCTGGTTTGCTCAATAATAGAGAAGAAACATGCGATAACTGGTTAAATCATTCTCCAATAATCGTCCAATGAAACGTCCTAAAACTTTCAAGCTTCTTCTCATCAAATATAACCTGTAAATCAAAGACAAAGACAACTACACCTGGCGTAAAATTGACGGGATATGATATATACAACAAAAATTTAGGGTTGACTCTATAAAAGCAGTAAAGATAGGATGAGCATGATGATGTAATTATAGGTTTATGCAGTTTTATAAAAGAATTACGAATTTTAAATGTTGTATAAATTATTTTTCGAAAATACTTTAAAAAAATTAAATGCTGGGCTCACGTGATGCCGTCGCCAGTGACTGTGAAAATTTTCTTTTTCGTTTTCTTTGAAAAATTTCCCGCACCCTATTATATAAGTTATTTCCTGTACGAATTACTGCATGAAACCTAAGATTAATCATTACAATCATATGACTCGAAACTGACGTGAATTAATCTAAACAATTTATTTAATATGTTTGAATTGGTTCTTAAAAACTGGATAATTTTTCCCCTACACTTATTTTATGCAAAATACCTTTGATTGCAAATAAGATGAAGTTACAAACAAAACAAAGCATGATTACAAAAATAATTCAAACATAAAAGAATAATTGATAAAGAATTAAAACACAAGACACTCTTAAATGCGGGAAAATAAAATATTTGGTTGCCTCCCAAAAAGCGCTTTTCTTTATTTATGATTCTTGTAGCTAGACTCGAAGTCACATGTCCTTACGTGACTTGTCCTTTATCATTCACTTTATTTTCTACTTTGACGAGAGCGGGATGCTTATTTTTGAAGGTTTTGCTCCTCCATTGGTTAAACTTCATCTCCTTTTCCTGTTGAAGTTTTATCCTTTCCTCCCATTTTAAGACTAGCTTATTCACGGTCATAGTAGGGGCTATAGGCTCTATATCGTTCTTAAATCATCTCTCGATCTTAAAGAGGGATTCATGTATCCTATGGAAACTCATATTACTCTTTCCAGATCTCAAAGTTATGGTTCCTTTATCAAACTTAATCACGGCTTTAGCGATAGTCAAGAATGGTGTTCCTAAGATGAAGGGTATCTTTTCATCTTCTTTTATATCTAGGATTACGAAGTCGACGGGGTACACAAATCCAGCAACATCAACTAATGCGTCCTCTGCTATTCCTACAGGGTAGATATACGAATGGCTAGCTAGGGAAAGTCTAATGTCTATCTCAGCAGGCCTTTCGTCAGTTAGTTTCTTATAGGTGGAGAGAGGCGTGAAGTTCATGTCGGATCCTTGGTCTACTAGGGCGTTCATGTGCTTCAAATCTCCTATATTACAGGGTATTTCAAATTTTCCTCCAATGTCTTCCTTCCTTGTTATCTTTTTCTTAGGGATTGCTTCATAAACTGGCCCCCTAGGTAACAAATTATAGGTCTTCTATTTCATTTTTCCTACTCGGGTTGTCGACAAGGAGTCATTGAACCTAATATTTTCTACAAGTCCCTCGATTAGTTTTCTGTTGATTCTATGCTTCAGGTAATACCCTACAGCATGGGAACTAGAAACTCCTACTCGCTCTTCCTCTTCATTCTTCATGACGTTCTCCCTTACGCTTTTGGCTAGCTTGTCATCAACTTCATTCGTCTCGTCAACTTCCTAAAGAGGTTTTTCTTCCACATATTTGCTAGGCACCACTATGCTTTCACCGATCTCCCCGTTGTATTACTATGTTTTTTCTTCCTCTACTCGAATGTCGGAGATGGAATTTATGTTCTTAGTAATGGGATGCCTAGCCTCTTCTCTAATAATACCTTTTCTGGAGTTCGGTTGGCTGTTAGTTCCTTAAGAAGTCCGAATATTTTTGTCATTTTGTCGTTGATCTTTTTAAGCTGTTTGAAGATAGCATTTTCTAACCTCTCTATTATTTTGGTGTGTGCTGCCATTTAATCTCGTACTCGAGCTTTGAAAGTGGTTCCTAATTCCTGGGGCTGAGGGTATGGACTGGTACGTTCACGAAAAGTGAAAGGGTTTTGCTTTGGTGGCTCACTTTGGTTTTGCGGATAGGGGTTTGAGGAAACTGCTTCAACATATGCTTGAGGGATGTGTGTTGAGTTTGGCCTAGGCGTTGAACGTGATCCTTTCAGCAAGAAATTAATCTGATCTTCAAGCTCAATAATTCTTTGGTCGAGCGTTTTTGAAGTGCTTTGAGATGTGGAAATAACCTTGACCGGTTTGACGAATTCTTTTGAGTCATTCCAGCCCTCATGGTCGTAGAGGGAAAGGTTCTCAATGATTTTTGAAGATTCATCGGCATTCTTATCACGGAGTTTGCCGACGGCGGCGCAGTCAATTTCGCACTTACGATGAAAGGGGACATGATCATAAAAAATTTAAATTTGAAGCTAACGATCGATGCCATGATGAGGGACTTTTTGGAGTAAGTCCTTGAAACGAGTGCATGCTTTAGAAAGAGACTCTCCTTTATGTTGTTGGAACATAAGGATGTCATTACGGAGTTTTGCAGTCCTTCCCGGTGGAAAGAATTGAGCAAGGAAACGAGTAGTAAGATCCTCCCACGTGGAGATGGATCCTGCTGGAAGACGTTCAAGCCAATTGCTAGCTTGATTGCGAAGGGAAAATTGAAATAAACACAAGCGCGTTCTTTCCCTATTTTCAACATCAAGGTCGAGTGAGTCCACAAGTTTTAAAAAATCCTTGAGATGTCGGTTTGGATCCTCGGACCGAAGTCCATGGAATGAGCATCCGTTTTACACCAACCGGATGGTGTCGAATCGAAGAGGCACCACATTGTTCCCTTCTGGGAGCTCAATGGTGTTCTTGTAGCCCTCGTGGCTAGGTCTGGAGTAATCTCTAAGAGTACGGATAGGATTTTTGTCTCTCATGGAGGTTGTTAGGAATGATAAAAAGTGAAGATCTTATTGAGATCGAGTCTTGTAATAATTAGAAAAATAATATTGTGTAATAGGTTAGATGAAAGGTTCGTGACTAAAATAAGTCACGAAACCTGGCTAAATAGCCAAAGTCTAAAAGACAAGAGCACCTTGCTCATTCTTGTAAAATGGGTATAAATACCCCGTCACCTCCTCATTAGTGAGGTGTCTCTTCTAATCAATCTTATTTTATCTTTTCTCTAATCCTCCTCCTCCCTCTTTCTCTCTCTACTTTCTAATC